>JAXGGA010005375.1:0-78859 GCA_038373865.1 Uloborus plumipes
TAATATTCTGTTCCTCATACTTAGAGCTCATAAACGTATTTGCTATTTTGCATAAGATCTTAGCAATATAAGTGAGTTTTGCATTACGTTACACACATAATCTATGTAGAAGAGCTCCACACCACTGTAGCAATAAGGAAATAAGCGTGTGTGGCATCTTCCCCATATACTTGGGGGAAGACGCCACATGGTTCAGAAATAGGTGAAATAAACTAAATTTTATTTATTTTTTGTTTATAGCACTAAATAGTATCGTGTAAAATAGAAAATAAATCACTTACATATTTTCTTATGCTTTCATTTTAGGCATTATGACTTAAAAAAAATAGAACTTTCATTTAATTACCATTTAGACAATGTCTGAAAACAACAAAAGAAAAGCTTAACACTCTTCTTGGTCCGAATCAAATTTGCTGCAAACTGTAGAAGATGTAAGAAATGCACGAAACATTATGTGAGCTACAGCAAAGATTTATAGAATTCCATGTAGAACTTTGAAGTGACGCATAAAAAACGCATTCCAAGAAACCTTCGAAAATACAGAGGAAAACGAGACAACATGTCAGCTAGTCATCTCACGTGAAAAAATTACTCTACATTCGAGTGATGACGGGTGGATGATGATAACAGGGGATTTTTATGCTAATAAGGTCCCAAGTTTGACTGGATTCAGTGCATCGAATGCAACAAATGGTTGCATGAAGATTGCAATGATGATCATTTGCATTGAGTGAAATTTTGTGTAGGCTGTCATTCAAATTTGTGCTGCTATTATTTTTTTCAAATCAAATATGACTAAATTTCAATTTGTTTCCTTTTGTTATTATGTTCACACTTAAGTTTTTAATGTTGGTCTTATTTTTTTATTTATTGGGGTGTTATGGCATCTTCCCCCATAACAGGTGGCATCTTCCCCGTATATATGGGGAAGATGCCACAAATAAATGACTTTTTTCTACATTAAATTCTGACTAAATTTTATACTTTGAAGAGTATTCACTGGTATTTATGATTAACTAAATTGTTGAAAAATAAAGTGTATTTGTTTGCATGGACTTGTTATTGCAATTTAAACTGTAATCATCGAAAATTCCTTAACTGTGGCATCTTCCCCCGATTTACCTTATACATCTTTATTCGATAATGCGTTGCCTCCATTTAATGCTTCAATTTATCACTTTCTTAGTTATTTCCGAAATCCATACGATATACAAACGTTAAAAATGTGAAAATTTCTTGTCTGTTGATCTTGGCTGCATTCCAAACAACCCGTTGGAGCTGAAAAATTGCTATCCCTTAGATCTCGGAGCTTGGAAAACTATCAATTAATTCTTGTTTAGAGCAGTTAGAAACTTCATAGAAATAAAAGTAAGGAAGTTCAAGTAAACATTGAAGAAAACGACAAAATATTTGTATTAAGGAAGTTAAACTGCACTAATAGAATCTTCTCTATCTCTACTAATAATAAAGCTGAAAGTTTGTCTCTCTGTCTTTCCTTCTGTCTTTCCTTCTGTCTGTCTGTTACGCGCGTAGCGCCAAAACCGTTCGGTCGATTTTCATGCCACTTGGTACAAAATTAGTTTGTAGCATGTAGTTTTGCACCTCGAAGCGATTTTTCAAAAATTCCATTTCGTTCTTTTTCTATTCGAATTCTTAGCGGAAATTCGATAAAATAGGGAAGAAATATTTTATACACATTTTCAAGTCTTATGTCATTCGAAAGCTTGAAATTTTCTGCACAAAATGACGTTTTTTCGAAGTTTCTACGATCATCAGGAGAGCTGTAACAATTGTTTTTAGAATCCCGAAATTCAAGGCTTACCTTCAGTAAAGCAAGCCAAACGATTCTAAAATGGCTTTGCTCGCGAATAAAATTTGTTTGAAAATAGAGATGAAATGAATTATTTTATCAACGGAAATCAACTTTTCATGTTGTTACCATGGTTACGTTTTTATTTCGTTCTTTTTCCCTTAATAATTTTAAAAATGTATTTGTTTTTGTAACAATCCAAACTCCAAGCCTTATTAAAATTAGTCAAATGAAATATTAAAAACCGTGATAAGATGGCACCTGTCAATCAAATGAGAAATCGAGTCCTTTCCTTAAAATACAGGATACCATTCTAAATTTATCGTCTGCAAAACATATTTTACTTCATTATTAATTTATTTCAATATAAATTGCAGCAAATGGCTTGAGTGAACGAATTTAGCTTTTAATTTATCGTTTGCTGGTTGATCTTTGTCGACGTTTATTGTTTTTATTATCATTGTGAAGAATAATGCACGAAATTTCTATGACTAATACTTAAAATTTTTAGGATCAGTTGAGTTTAAAAGAAAAAATTGCTCCAAATATACTTTTGCAATGTGATTATTTATTGTTGGAGTGTAATTTGCAGCAATAATTGCATTTAATAAATAATGAAAGACAATATTAAAAATTATTATTTTGGCGACTTTTTTACAATTTGGCATTCAATTCTATTTCAGTATATTTACTTCTATCTTATTGCGATATTGCAACGTTCTTTCTAAAGTATGTCATTTCGGAAAATGTATTATTTTGTTTTTGAAGTTAGGAAAGAAAACTTTCTTCTTCTTTTAAACTTTGGTAAGATTTCTGTTGGTTTCTGTGAGCAGCAAAATTTTTCTTATTTTTTCTTTTGGCTTATTTTTGTGCACCTATCTTTGGGGTTGCATTCGAATGTCCCCAAGGGGGTGATTTACCCCTTTTATGGGGTAATCAGGGCTTTCAATGCAGACCAAAGTGATATGAATTGGCGCGACCACTTGGCGATATCTCGCCAAGCTTTTGGTCACCAAGTGTTTGACGCCAATTTGGCGACATATCGCCAAGTTGGCAATCAATTTAGCGAAAAAAAATTTTTTTGGGTTCAATTTGGCGCTATTGGCGATATTTTGCGAAAAATCTACTGAATGATGTTAAAATCGGCGATATTTAGGAGATTAATCATTGTAAAACATTTTTTTGCATTGTTTCGTGGCAAACTAGGGATGCAAATGTTTGAATTGTTATCTTACTCACTTCAAGCACTATTTTAGCACTTAAGGCATCTACTAAGAAATTTACACGTAAAAGGAAGTAGTGTAGGGTCCATACCAAATTTTTATATCATACTTTGAAGGAATTATAGTTGAATTATAACTAAAATAGAGTATTTTTTTCTGCTATATCATTTTTTTACAAATGAACTTTTAATTTTATACCACGGGCAAAGCCGTGCGGGTACCGCTAGTATCAAAATAAAAACATAGTCTTTTTTCCCCTGCTTTATTGTTACATAGATTGAATTCTGCATTTGCGATCAGAAAACTTATAATATGACTAGCAAAATTACCCGGCGTTGCCTGGGTCAGTAATAATTTATAGAAACAATTTATACTCACCTTAAGGGGGGGGGGGGTTTCCTAAACTGGAAAAATGCAAAGCACACCACTTTAACGATTTTTAAAATTTCACCAAATTTGTGGTAACTTTTTTTGGATACCTAGGATAATTTTGCTCCCCTCCCTACTTTATGAAAATACATTAAGTATTATTATGTCACTAATTTTTGTCTCAGAGAAATAGCCATCAAATGCTGAGATACTATTGCTGACCATAAAATGACGCTAAAACTTTTTGTCCTCAATGATTTCGAAATTAATAGAGAACATTTGACGATTATTTGTGCAAAAACGAAAATTAATGGTAATGTAGTCTTGTTTAAGGGTTTGATTAATTTAGTATGAGGATTACCTTACGTTTTTACCATAATTTTAAAAAGGTTTTTATTGGATACATACGGAATCGGCCAACAAAAGAAAAAAAAACTAAACTTTTCAAATGTGGGAGTAGTATTTCGATGATTGAGATTTTGCCGCAGTCGATAAATAGCAGACAATAACCGTTTTATTTTGGTTACGTAGTGTAAGAAGTAAAATATTATTACGTAGTCTTTGGCACAAAAACTGGCGTCAGTTGAAAAAATCGCCGAGCATCTCAGTTATTAAAATCTTGCATTTAGCATTTAGCACCCCAGAGACCCCCGTACCTACCAATTTGCTTGGATTAACCGGTTATTAAAATACCAAAAAGTTGTATTTAAAGCTCTATCAAATTAGAGAATAATGAACCTAATTAGTTGCAAATCTCATCTAGCGATTACGTTACCGATACTCTAAAACATATTTACAAAACTCGCGAAAATAATTGATGCAGTGAACAGAATACAATTTATACTTCAAAATAATATTTGCACGTTTCAAAGCACAATAAAAAACACATTGCTTAAGGATACATATTCTATTTACAACTAAGACTACAAAATGTTTGAAAATACAAATCATGGTAACAGCTCGTTAGCGAGCGGGCGCGCGAGCGTTTCCAGTGTCTAATGTAAAAGCCTGGATATTAACCATGAAGCTGAAAAAAAACTTTCTCTTTTTGATTTGACTTGAGCCTTGAAAATGTAATGCGAAAAGCGGAAATGATACACGCAACTCTAGCTATCGACAGGGAGTTGAGATGATGCACTAAATATTGAATTAGTTTGTTGGAAGCCTTCGCAGATTTATGCGAAAAATGTACCTTAAATTGGAATGAAAAAGGCGCTACCAATCGAAATTTTTCGAATATCGTTATAAATTATAGCCTGTGTGTTATTCTGATGTATAAGCTACATTATGGTAAAAGTTTCATTAAAATCCATTCAGTAGTTTTTGCGTGAAAGAGGAACAAACATCCATACATCCATACATCCATCCAAACTTTCGCATATATAATAGTATTAAGATATATATATGATAATATATATATGTTATATATATATATTATATATAATATATATGAAAATATATATATATATATATATATATATATATATATATATATATAATATATATATATATATACAAATGAATGCATATTTGTATGTTTGTTCCTTATACAAATCCAGTTTTCGTCGGATTTTCATCAAACTTGGCACAGAGGCTCCTTGATGCACTAGAATTCACATAGGCGGGGTTTTGAAATTAAAAAAAAAAATCCAAAAAGCTCAAAATTCAAATTTTTTGTCTCAAAATGGCCATTTTCTTTCAATTTTGAAGATAGAGTACTAGAGATAAGCCTTTAAGCATACAAAGTTGTTATAAATTAACACATTTAAATATGAGTATTTTCCAGCAAAGATTACGATAAACAATGAATTATCAATTTCAGGCTCATCTATTTCAAATAATTTTTTAGAGCTATGTTGCATTATTTAGCACCCGGGCAACGCCGGGTAATAAACTAGTGCTTGAATAAAAAAGGAAGAAAGCAATGATGGGGATATTTCAACGGCTTAGGTGCATATAGTGCACCCACCTTTCTGCGTACGTTTTGGCTTGAGATGAGAATTATGAAAAAGATTAACATTTAACGGACAGATCACATAAATTTACTTTGTCATTTCTATTATTAGGAGAAGAACATGAATTTATGCTTCATTGGAAAAAACCGTCATAAGTTCCCCGGAAAAGTTTATCGATGCAAAAGAAATACTAAGTTTTGGTAAGCAACCTCAATAGCCCCCGAGAATATTCATTCGAAAAATAAAGATATCAGACCTTCTGGGGACTGATATACGGGGAGTAAAAAACAAAAGAGGAGAGAGTGATGATCAATTGGCACAAAAAGCACACCCCAGACGCATAAGAAAAGTGTATGCAAAATGTCAGCTTAATCGGAGTTTCCTTCTGGTCTGTAGCCATGTCGAAGGAAAACACAAAAAATAGTGTTTTTCTAGTATATAGTATTTCTTCTCCTTTGAAGACATTGGGAATTGAATTTTAACATACGTCTTCAGGGGCCACTGCGGATGGAGTATGCCAAAACAAAATCCCCAGGGAACTTTATGGTACTGAGTCAGGGGTGAAAAGTCCAAATTAAACTGCCACGTAAACTGTTCTTAGTCGCATTTTCAACATTTTTCTTGACGGTAGACATTCGGTTTTCTTGGATGCGGGAATTTAGTTTTCTTGGGTGCGAGAATTTACTTTTCTTGCAGCCTGCATTTGGCTGTCTTGGCGCCGGACACTCCTGCGTCCCTAGATAGGCTACAGATAACACCGTAATTTAAAACGGAAAAAAAAATTTCTAAGATGTTGACATAAGCAGATCCAATATTCTTATTTCAAAATCCACAAAAAAAAAAACCTTCAGAGGTTAAATTATTAAGCACAATTCATGAAGGGTATACACATTGAAAAATGCATTTTGTCTTTCATTTTGGATGTTCTCAAAACCATCTTTTTGAAGTTTTAATTTATTTGCACAGCCCGAGCAAAAAAATATTAGCAGTAGAAAGCAGTAAGTAACCGCCCCTAAGCAAGGGCTAAAGCAGAAACATGCAATACACAGCCAGCTCGTTTATTCCAACCATGGACTGCAGTTTCGTGCTTATTATGCACTCATCAGCATGGTATAGGAATTAAACGAGCTGGAGGCAAAAATCCTCTTATAAAGCCAAGAGAGCTGTCATATTATGTATCGAGACTCTGGATGATATATATAAATAACTAGCTGCGTGGCCCGGCATTGCACGGGCTTTAATGTAGTGAAGGCAGTTTGAGAAAACTACTCGCCGCCAAGGTGCCTCACCTTCAAAGTAGTGAGGAAAGTTTAAACAACCTACTCGCCGCCAAGGCGGCTCGCCTTTAAAGTAGCGAGGAAAGTTTCAAGAAACCACTCGCCGCTAAACCGGCTCGCCTTTAAAATACTAAGAAAAATTTTAACATACTCCCCGCTAAAGCGGCTCGATAAAGAGCTTTCCTGCATCAAAAAGTCAATCGAATTATTTACACATAAAAAAGACCTAGCTGCGTGGCCTGGCGTTGCACGGGCTACCTCTAAAAATGTACTACACAACACAATACCCAATATAAAAATACCACGCACTTTTATTATGTGTTTAGATAAGTACCCATGTTGTACTAAACCATGACAAATCAAATTATTTAGATTAGTAACTATATGCAACCATTAAAAAAAGTTAGACTCATTTGAAGCCAACGTATATATGTGATACATAAGGAAAAAAACGTTAAAAGAATAATTAAACACTACCCAATATAAAAATACTATGCAATTAAATTATGTGTTTAGTACCAATGATACAAAGTAGTAAAAACGTTACAAAAATATGATGAATCATATTATTTACTTAGATTAGTAACTATCTTAAATCATTAAAAAAAATAAATAAATAAAATAATATTTCACTCATTTGAAACCTACTTACATACCTATTGCATAAGAAAAAAAAAGTCAAACGAATAAGAAAACAATAGCAGTACGAAACAAAAACGATATCGACAATATCTGCGGTCTTCCCCACTATTTTTTTTTTAAGTTAAAAGGCACGTTTGTTGTCAAATATCAAATTGCTACAATATGTCACAATTAAATATTAAAGGCTAAAATCTTTGCAATTGTACCGAACTAAAAGGAATTATTTGCCTTGTTATAATCATCATAGGAGAGCCTAGAAACGCAGTAAAATAAAATGCTTGTAAGAAACGAAATGAAGAAAAGGACACCAACAATGAATTTAAAAGATGTCGCCATAGCAACGCAATAAAACTTGAATAGTTTGATCAGGAAAGAGGTTTTCGAACTCAAAGTTCAAACGCTTGTAACTTTTTTTCTAGTGGAGATAAAAGCTTGGTTCTTCGACTGTAAGTCGAATCAATTCTGGGGTTAAAAATATCGCTCTATCCAATGGCGTAAAAATCAAAACTGTGGAATAATTAGTTTATTTTTTATTGATGGTTTTAATGAACCAAGTATTGCAAGAAATCGGGTGAAGCCTTGCAAAAGGCAAGTTTAAAAATTGAATAACTCGTGCTGTGTTTAAGTTAGAGAATCGGAACAAACTGCATAGGACGGACAAAATTTTTCTGCTTCCAACGATATATAGCATTAATATGTGCAAGTAATTTTTAACCCCAGTATTCAGCGATTTATTAGAAAATTGCCTTGAATTCGAATAAAAAACGAATGGCTTATCGAATCTTTTCAAACTATAGCCTAAAGTCTTTCTGGATAAATTGACTATTCAACACAAAAAGAATTTTTCAAATCGAACCAGTAGTTCCTGAGATTAACGCATTCAAACAAACAAACAAACAAACAAACTCTACAGCTTTATATATTAGTAAAGATTTACATGAGGTTTGATAAAGGAATTCTGAAGAAAGTGAGAAAAATCTTCAAATTTTTGCTCAAATTTAAGCAACTTGTCCTAAATGATTAAATATGAAATCCATTGTTGCAAAACGCGATTGATATGAAACAGTAATAATAATCCCAACAAAAACATAAATGTGAAAAAGGAGCCAAGTTCGGTTGAAACAACGTTTGGGCAGTTTGAAGCAGCGGTGCCACCGACAAAAGAGTTGAAATCTAACAGGCTCCAAGTTCTATAGCTGTTCTGTTAACTACAGTCGTGAGAGTTATTGAAATGTTCATTAATTTATTTTAATAACATTTCGTTAGTTCCTTTCATATCGGCTTCGGAACTTGGCAAGTTCATTTCTAACTGACGGAAGTCGGACTTTTTTGAACGTAACTTCGTGACGATTAAAACTTGCCCAGTTCCGAAGCCGATATGAAAGGAACTAACGAAATGTTATTAAAATAAATTAATGAACATTTCAATAACTCTCACGACTGTAGTTAACAGAACAGCTATAGAACTTGGAGCCTGTTAGATTTCAACTCTTTTGTCGGTGGCACCGCTGCTTCAAACTGCCCAAACGTTGTTTCAACCGAACTTGGCTCCTTTTTCACATTTATGTTTTTGTTGGGATATCATGCATTTTTGAAAAGCCGAAGTAACGGTTATGCTTTCATTTAGACACAAATTAATACACACATAACATGAGATTTTAGTTACGCTGACAACGCAGATATAATATAGGCCATGCTACATTCGACACATTTTTAATTTTAATGATTTTACTAGTAATTCAAATAAATAATAGGAGACGCTGCAATTTATGATCAATGACGAAAGAAACAGGTAAAACAAGTAAATTTTCTTCGTGTTTACCCTATATTTTTCTTAAAAGAGGAATAGAATATTTTAACTACTTGGTTAATATCTTCAGTCACCGCAAGGTGGCATAGTCAATCTCTAGAATTCGAATTATTTATTTCATCTTGATAAACCATTTTAATCTTCCGTCAAGACAAACTAAGCCTTGAAACAGCTTACAATAAAACATTTGACTTTATACTTAAGTATTTTATTTTTGGCAACGTTTTACAAGCATTTTGGCGCTTTTGTTTGACGAACCATTTATAAACCGCGCCAAGATACTCATTAAAAAAAAGCTTTTTTTCTTGCTTTTTTAATGTAGTTTTTTGACTTTTTAGATTTTTCCCATAGTTAGTCTATGGGAATATACCTTGATGCCAAATTTTAGGATTTTGAGACACTTGGAAGTAGGTAAACATTTTGATGAGTGAGTGTATAATCTAAATAAGAAAATCGCCATATTTTCACTTTTCAAATATTAATAACTTTAAAACTAAAAGAGATATATTCATAAACTTTAGGATTATGGGTGTTCTATGTCACTCTAATAGACTTACAAAATTTAAAGCATGTAGATGGAGTAGTTCTTGAGAAACGGAGGGGTCGAAAGTAGCTCGAAATGGTTCGTGTAAAGATACACTAGCAGATGTGCAGCGCGAACTTGGCTGACACACTGCCGTGTGTCTTGATGATAGACTTTATAACATTTTAAGTAATTTATTAAACTATATTGAACTAGCGATACCCGCACGGCTTTGCCGGGGTTTAAAATGAAAAGTTCATTTGTAAAATAATTGATATAGCAGAAAAAAAACACTATTTTAGTTATAATTCAACTATAATTCCTTCAAAGTATGATATAAAAATCTGGTATGGACCGCACACTACTTCCTTTTACGTGTAAATTTCTTAGTAGATGCCTTAAGTGTTAAAATAGTGCTTGGAGTGAGCAAGATTACAGTTCAAGCATTTACATCCCTAGTTTGCCACGAAACAATGCAAAAAAATGTTTTACAATGATTAATCTACTAAATATCGCCGATTTTAACATCATCCAGTGGATTTTTCGGAAAATGTCGCCAAATTGAACCCAAATCAGAAAAAAAAAAAAATCGCCACATTTGTCACCAACTTGGCGTCAAACACTTGGTCGCGCCAATTCATATCACTTTTGTCTGCATTGAAATTAACACTGATTTACCCCATAAAAGGAGTAAAACACCCCCTTGGGGACATTCGAATGCAACAGAAACCAACAGACATCTTACCAAAGTTTAAAAGAAGAAGAAAGTTTTCTTATCTAACTTCAAAAACAAAATAACACATTTTCCGAAATGACACGCTTTAGAAAGAACGTTGAAATATCGCAATTTATACGATATTATTGAAGGTTCTTGGCGCTATTTAAAAAGTCGCCAATTTAGTAGCTAATTTGGGATACCTTGGATAATTCTGAACCCCTATCCCTTCCATAAATAAAGAAACTTACGTATTATCACTTTTGTGAAAGAGAAATTGTCGCCAAATGTTGAGGTATTTTCTATGAAGCTGATTACTTTTTGGCAATCTGAAATCAATTTGAATATTATATTTGGCGCTAAAAGTACACCATTCCTTAAGGCGTTAAAATAATTTCCAACATTGCGGTATATCATAGCAAATAGTTTGGACATGAAAACGAACCATTGATTGGATGTTTGGCGAGAAAATATAGTAACATACTTTGATTGAAAACAGCAATAGGTATAAAGAACAAAATAGTGTTCGTCTGGAAAATAATGCATGCCATCTAAGCCTCTACAAATCTAAAGGAGTTCCGAAATATGAAACTGAATCTCATTTGCTTTTAAAAAAAGATTAATCTGTTAATCAAATACCTTTTTTATTTTTTACTAGCTGCCAGGGCAGCTAGATTAGCTTCCTGATGCATAACGTCCCCCCTCTCTAACTTTTACCTCATTCTGAAATTATATTATTTGATATAATTTAATGTTCATTCGATTTCAAGACATACCACGCACGTGGCCCGGCGTTGCACGGGCACTTCGTGCCCTGAAAGTAGTGAGAAAAAAATTTAAAGAAACTACTCCCCGCCAAGGCGGCTCGCTTACAGGCGCTTCACGCCTTTACTTTTTTCCTATATAAAAAAATCATTCGAATTATTGAGATGCTTCACGCCTTCAAGATGGTGAGGAAAGTTTCAGTAAGTTCAGGTCGCTCAAAGAAAAAAAGCAGACATAGATACTCAGTTTTTAATATAAGTAGATGGCTCTTCAACAAATAAATGTTTCAAAATATTACCAGTAGCTAGCGATAAAAATTCTACGTAAGTGGTCCGCTTATAAGTTTCGTGTTTGATTTAGTTAAGCCTTCATTCAAAATTCTCATTATCATTATCACCGTTTCATAGCAACGACGGTTTGCAAGAATGGATTTCATATTTAATCATTTATTAGGCTTAATCGCTTTTAATTTGACTACTTATTAATTGATATCTTCGCTAATTAAAATCGTATAATTATATCAATTGAAACTAAAGAAGCTTGAAAAATTACCTATCTATCGGTACCTGGTTCGACTTTCAGTTCATTGGCGTTCAGGAGAAAGAAGCGTGACATAGAAAGATAGAAAGATAGTTAGAAAGAAAGATAGTTAGAAAGAAAGATAGTGAGAAAGATACTCAGTTTTTAATATAAGTAGACTAGCTGCCAGGGCAGCTAGATTAGCTTCCTGCGGCATGCTGATGCGTAATGTCCCCCAGCCACCCAACTTTTACCTCATTCTGATGTGATATTATTTGATATAATTCAATTTTCATAAGATTTTAAGACATACTACGTACGTAGCCCTCTAATGCCCAAGCAGCTAGCTGCGTGGCCCGGCGTTGCACGGGCGCTTCACGCCTTTAAAGTAGTAAAGAATGTTTCAAAAAAATACTCGCCGCCGAGGAGGCTAGCTAACAGGCGCTTCACGCTTTCACTTTTTTCCTGCATCAAAAAAATCATTCGAATTACTGAGATGCTTCGCGCCTTCAAAATGGTGAGAAAAGTTACAGCAAGTTCTGCTCGATCAAGGGAAAGTAGCAGACATAGATACTCAGTTTTTAATATAAGTAGATGGCTTTTCAACAAATGAATGTTTCAAAATATTACAAGTAGCTAGCGATGAAAATACTATGTAAGTGGCCCGCTTATGAGTTTCGTGTTTGATTTAGTTAAGCCTTTATTCAAAATTCTCTGTAGTGTATCACTGTTTCATAGCAACCACGTTTCAACAATGGATTTCATTTTTGATCATTTATTAGGCTTAATCGCTTTAAATTTGACTACTTATTAATTGATATCTTCGCTAATTAAAATCGTATAATTATATAAATTGAAACTAATGAAGCCTGAAAAATTACCTATCTATCGGTACCTGGTTCGATTTTCAGTTCATTGGCGTTCAGGAGAAAGAAGCGTGACATAGAAAGATAGATAGAAAGAAAGAAAGATACTCAGTTTTTAATATAAGTAGACTAGCTGCCAGGGCAGCTAGATTAGCTTCCTGCGGCATGTTGATGCATAACGTTCTCCTTCTCTAACTTTTTCCTCATTCTGAAGTTATATTATTTGATATAATTTAATGTTCATTCGATTTCAAGACATACCACGCACGTAGCCCGGCGTTGCACGGGCACTTCGTGCCCTGAAAGTAGTGAGGGAAATGTCAAGAAACTACTCCCCGCCAAGGCGGCTCGCTAGCAGGCGCTTCACGCCTTTACTTTTTTCCTATATAAAAAAATCATTCGAATTATTGAGATGCTTCGCGCCTTCAAGATGGTGAGGAAAGTTTCAGTAAGTTCAGCTCGCTGAAAGGAAAAAAGCAGACATAGATACTCAGTTTTTAATATAAGTAGATGGCTCTTCAACAAATAAATGTTTCAAAATATTACCAGAAGATAGCGATAAAAATTCTACGTAAGTGGCCCGCTTATGAGTTCCGTGTTTGATTTAGTTAAGCCTTCATTCAAAATTCTCATTATCATTGTTATCACTGTTTCATAGCAACGACGGTTTGCAAGAATGGATTTCATATTTAATCATTTATTAGGCTTAATCGCTTTAAACTTGACTACTTATTAATTGATATCTTCGCTAATTAAAATCGTATAATTATATAGATTGAAACTAATGAAGCTTGAAAAATTACCTATCTATCGGTACCTGGTTCGACTTTCAGTTCATTGGCGTTCAGGAGAAAGAAGCGTGACATAGAAAGATAGTTAGAAAGAAAGATAGTTAGAAAGAAAGATAGTTAGAAAGAAAGATAGTTAGAAAGATACTCAGTTTTTAATATAAGTAGATGATACTTGAGATAGTTATTGGGAAAACTTCCATTATTGGGGGCTCTTGGCGCGATTCAAAAGATCGCCAAATTTACGGTAGCAAGCAATTCCAACTATCTGCCAGAGAGTTGAGTTGATACACTAAATACTCGATTGGATTGATGAAAGCCTTCGAAAATGGCGTTTTAAATTGAAATTACAGAGACAGAATCAGGTCTAAAATTGAGATAAAAAAATAACTACTCATCGGATTTTGTTGAAACTGGTCTCTAAACCTTCCCAGTACCAAAAGGAACAAACGGTGAAAATTTCAGGCAAATCTCCCGGGTAGTTTCTGAGATCTTAGGGAACACACATATATACACATTTACCAACATTCATTTTTATATATACAGATTTAGGAAAAAGCTTAACGTAACAACATTTTTCAAATCTCAAGTCGTTCTATCAATTTTAAAATATGAAAGTCATGTTCTTGTTTAAACAAGGCTAAACTATATTACAAGAGCCAACAAAACTGGTAGCTAATGTGAAAATTAGATTACCAGCGAGTATAAAGCAGTAAGTATCGGGTATAATTCCTACACCATGCTGATGAGTGCATAATAAGCACGAAACTGCAGTCCATGGTTGGAATAAAGGAGCTGGCGGTGTATTGCATGTTTCTGCCTCAGCCCTTGCTTAGGGGCGGTTACTTACTGCTTTATGCTCGAGCCTTGCCTCAAAATTTTCGAGTTGTACCGTACCAAGTGCGGTCGCTCGTTGGTAATCTAATTTTCACATTAGCTACCAGTTTTTGTTGGCTCTTTTGGCTCTATAAGAGGATTTTTGCCTCCAGCTCGTTTAATTCCTATACCATGCTGATGAGTGCATAATAAGCACAAAACTGCAGTCTATGGTTGGAATAAACGAGCTGGCGGTGTATTACATATTAACAGTAGCTTTATATAAATTATACCTTATCGAAGCTTTGGATAAATGATACCTAACTGATTATATTACTGTATAACAAACCCCTCAAATTTAATATTCTTGCAATATGTTTTTGATGTTAATGATAAATGTAGGGCGGGCAGAAAAAATTAAGCTTTTCGCTTGATATTATAATATTTATTAATTTATAGTTTTGAAGGTTCATTGCATTTTCCGGTCTCTAAACAAAGAGTAAAAAAGCTTAAAGTTTAAAAAATAAAAGCGAATTAAATACACCAAAAGTGTTAGAGAAATGTTAGATCTAGTGTAACAAGAAGTTCTGTCAAGAACTAAACGAGCCTACTTTCCCGTACATCGACATCGGCATTCTCGCATCTGATCATTATTCTCTTGATTATCTGAGACTTAAAATTATGTCAAACATACCTTTTTAGCACTTAGAGCTGATTTCGAAAAGCAAAATATACCCCTTTCATCAGATGAAATAGACACGTAAAAAGTAATTAACAAATAAATAAAGTTTTGTCGCACCTTTTAAAGAGTGTAACTGTTACAGTTCCTCCGTAGAAAAAATCCTCCATCGTTTTCAAAAAAAAAAAAATAATAATAATAATAATAATAATAATAATAATAATAGTAAAATAAATAAAAAAATAAATAAAAGTACAAAGAGCATCAAAACACATTTTATCAAAGAAAGAAAAAAAAGAAAAAAAAAACTCGTCCGTTAATAAAATGTCTCGAATTTCACTTTTAATCTGTTGCCAGTTGTTAAATATAAATAAAGAATAAAATGTTCTCGTGAATGAAAAATTTTTGTTACAAAAAAAACATCGTCTGCCAAAAAAAAAAAAAAAAGAAATTATAATAATAATAATAAATAAAATAAAACAAATGAATAAATAAACAAAAAATCGTCTGCACAGTCAGTCATTTTTTTCTGAGCCTGCATTTCCGCCATGTTTGCGGAGTCGGAGTCGGAATCAGAGTCCTCACAGAAGATTACTCAGAAAAGTACGTTACAAACATTATTTATCAAAACCATTTTCTTACAAAGTTAGTTTGAAGGAAATCCGCCTTGAAGTTCAGAATCAACATTCAATTTAAATTTTTCCGTAGGCGCTCATGTTAAAATTTTTTCTGAACGGTTCATCATTGAACGAAAAATTGTTCAAATTGAAAAGTGAAATATGGGAAGGAGCCTCTCCGAGATCTTTCGAACAAAAAAAAGTTTATTCAATTCCGACGGTTCACTTAAAAGTTATTAGGTGGGGAAAGGTTGTTTGAACGGTTCAATGTTGAACGAAAAAAATGTTCAAATTGAAAATTTAAATACGGTAATGAAGCATCCTTGCCGAGATCTTTCGAACAAAAAAAAGTTTGTTTAAATCGGACTGTTCACTCAAATGTTATTAGGTGTGAGAGCTTTTTTGAACGGTTCAATGTTGAACGAAAAAATTGTTCAAATCAAAAATGTAGGTACGGGAATGAAGTATCCTTGAAAAGATCTTTCGAACAAAAAAAAGTTTGTTTACATCGGATTGTTCACTCAAAAGTTAGCATCGCGGGACCGGTTGTTTGAACGGTTCAAAGTTGAACCAAAAATTGTCCAAATCGAAAAATCAAATATGGGAATGAGCTGCACTCGCTGAGATGTTTCGAACAAAAAAAATTTATTCCATTCGGACGGTTCACTCAAAAAATATTAGGTGGAGAAAGGTTACTTAAACGGTTCAATTTTGAACCAAAAGTGTTCAAATTGAAAATTTAAATACGGTAATAAAGTATCCTTGCCGAGATGCTTCAAACAAAAAAAAGTTTGTTTAAATCGGACTGTTCATTCAAAAGTTATTAGGGGTGACAGCTTGATTGAGCGGTTCAATGTTGAACGAAAAATTGTTCAAATCGGAAATGTAAATACGGGAATGAAGTACCCTTGAAAAGTTCTTTCCAACAAAAAAAAGTTTGTTCAAATTGGACTGTTCATTAAAAAGTTAGTATCGCGGGACCGGTTTTTTGAACGGCTCAAAGTTGAACCAAAAATTGTTCAAATCAAAAAATCAAATATGGGAATGAGCTGTACTCGCCGAGATCTTTCCAACAAAAAAAAGTTTGTCCAAATCGGAATGTTCATTCAAAAGTTATTAGGGGGGGACAGACCGACCGACCGACCGACCGACCGACACACAAATTCCCCATCTCAATACCCTACTTTCAAATTTTTAATTTTTCGATATTCATTTTACCTTTTTATTTTTTTAACTTGGCGATATTTTTTGGACTTGGCGATATTTTTTTTTAACTTGGCGATATTTTTTGGACTTGGCAATATTTTTTAGATGCATTAAGCTACTTTTAATACTTTTTTCGTCTTTCTTTTATTTTTAACGGGAAAGTAGGCTAAAAAAGTGATTTTATACCTTTTTCTTTAAATCTATAATCAAAAGGCGTCATATTTATTATGATGCCATTTTAAATTTTAAGCATGTGCAATGAAATTAAAAATATATTTAATCGCCTATATTTTTTCGCCTACATAAAAATATTACTTTGGGTTTTTCTAACTTGAAAGTTTTGATCTTTATGTATGTACTAGCAAAAATACCCGGCGTTGCCTGGGTCAGTAATATTGAGAACCAATTTATATACTCACCTTTGTTTTTTTTCCCCCTGAACTGAAAGAACTCAAAACACACCGCTTTGACAATTTTTAAAATGTCGCCAAATTTTTGCGTAACTGTTTTGGGATACCTAGGATAATTTTGCTCCCCTCCTTACTTTATGAAAATACTTTAAGTATTATTATGTCACTAATTTTTGTCACAGAGAAATGGAAATCAAATGTTAAGATACTATTGCTGACCATAAAATGACGTTAAATTTTTTTATCCTAAATGATTTCGAAATTAATAGGGAACATTTAGCAATTATTTATTCAAAAATACAAATTAATGGTAATTTTAGTCTTGTTTAAGGGTTTTATTAATTTAGTATGTGGATTACTTTACTTTTTGACATAATTTTAAAAAGGTTTTTAATGGATACATACGGAATCGGAAAACAAAAGAAAAAAAAAATACGTAATAATATTTTACTTTTTACACGACATAACCAAAATAAAACAATTATTATCTGATATTTATCGACTGCGGCAAAATCTCAATCATCAATATAATACTCCAATTTTTCAAATGTGGGAGTATTATATCGATGATTGAGATTTTGCAGCCAGTCGATAAATATAAGATAACTAGCTGCCAGGGCAGCTAGATTAGCTTCCTGCGGCATGTTGATGCATAAGTTCCCCCCTCTCTAACTTTTACCTCATTCTGAAGTTATATTATTTGATATAATTTAATGTTCATTCGATTTCAAGACATACCACGCACGTGGCCCGGCGTTGCACGGGCAGTTCGTGCCCTGAAAGTAGTGAGAAAAAAATTTAAAGAAACTACTCCCCGCCAAGGCGGCTCGCTTACAGGCGCTTCACGCCTTTACTTTTTTCCTATATAAAAAAAATCATTCGAATTATTGAGATGCTTCACGCCATTAAGATGGTGAGGAAAGTTTCAGTAAGTTCAGCTCGCTCAAAGGAAAAAAGCAGACATAGATACTCAGTTTTTAATATAAGTAGATGGCTCTACAACAAATAAATGTTTCAAAATATTACCAGTAGCTAGCGATAAAAATTCTACGTAAGTGGCCCGCTTATGAGTTTCGTGTTTGATTTAGTTAAGCCTTCATTCAAAATTCTCATTATCATTGTTATTATACTGTTTCATAGCAACGACGGTTTGCAAGAATGGATTTCATATTTAATCATTTATTAGGCTTAATCGCTTCAAACTTGACTACTTATTAATTGATATCTTCGCTAATTAAAATCGTATAATTATATCAATTGAAACTAATGAAGCCTGAAAAATTACCTATCTATCGGTACCTGGTTCGACTTTCAGGTCATTGGCGTTCAGGAGAAAGAAGCGTGACATAGAAAGATAGAAAGAAAGATAGTTAGAAAGATACTCAGTTTTTAATATAAGTAGACTAGCTGCCAGGGCAGCTAGATTAGCTTCCTGCGGCATGTTGATGCATAACGTCTCCCCTCTCTAACTTTTACCTCATTCTGAAGTTATATTATTTGATATAATTTAATGTTCATTCGATTTCAAGACATACCACGCACGTGGCCCGGCGTTGCACGGGCACTTCGTGCCCTGAAAGTAGTGAGAAAAAAATTTAAAGAGACTACTCCCCGCCAAGGCGGCTCGCTTACAGGCGCTTCACGCCTTTACTTTTTTCCTATATAAAAAAAATCATTCGAATTATTGAGATGCTTCACGTCTTCAAGATGGTGAGGAAAGTTTCAGTAAGTTCAGCTCGCTCAAAGGAAAAAAGCAGACATAGATACTCAGTTTTTAATATAAGTAGATGCTCTTCAACAAATAAATGTTTCAAAATATTACCAGTAGCTAGCGATAAAAATTCTACGTAAGTGGCCGCTTATGAGTTTCGTGTTTGATTTAGTTAAGCCTTCATTCAAAATTCTCATATCATTGTTATCACCGTTTCATAGCAACGACGGTTTGCAAGAATGGATTTCATATGTTAATCATTTATTAGGCTTAATCGCTTTAAAATTTGACTACTTATTAATGATATCTTCGCTAATTAAAATCGTATAATTATATCAATTGAAACTAAAGAAGCTTGAAAAATTACCTATCTATCGGTACCTGGTTCGACTTTCAGTTCATTGGCGTTCAGGAGAAAGAAGCGTGACATAGAAAGATAGTTAGAAAGAAAGATAGTTAGAAAGAAAGATAGTTAGAAAGAAAGATAGTTAGAAAGAAAGATAGTTAGAAAGAAAGATAGTTAGAAAGATACTCAGTTTTTAATATAAGTAGATGGCTCTTCAACAAATGAATGTTTCAAAATATTACAAGTAGCTAGCGATAAAAATACTACGTAAGTCGCCCGCTTATGAGTTTCGTGTTTGATTTAGTTAAGCCTTCATTCAAAATTCTCATTATCATTTTTATTATTGTTTCATGCAGGCAACCACGTTTTGCAATGCAAGAATGGATTTCATATTTAATCATTTATTAGGCTTAATCGCTTTAAACTTGACTACTTATTAATTGATATCTTCGCTAATTAAAATCGTATAATTATATAGATTGAAACTAATGAAGCTTGAAAAATTACCTATCTATCGGTACCTGGTTCGACTTTCAGTTCATTGGCGTTCAGGAGAAAGAAGCGTGACATAGAAAGATAGTTAGAAGAAAGATAGTTAGAAAGAAAGATAGTTAGAAAGATACTCAGTTTTTAATATAAGTAGATTTTGGTTATGTCGTGTAAAAAGTAAAGTATTATTACGTAGTCTTTGGCACAAAAACTGGTGTCAGTTGAAAAAATCGAGGAGAATCTCAGTTATTGAAATCTTGCAGCAAATTTGGCAAAATTCCAGTTCAATCGGATACTAAGAAACTGCCCTATTGTAAGTACCCAGAGAAAGTGACCAATCAACGCAAAAATATTTAAGAAATACCGTTAAGTTGTATTTAAAGCTCCATCAAATTGGAAAATAATGAACCTAATCCAGTTGCCAATCTCTTCAAGCGATTACGTTACCGATACGCTAAAACACATATTTACAAAACTCGAGAAAATAATTGATGCAGTGAACAATCTACTAATAAAGAAGTACAATTTATTCTACAAAATAATATTTGCACGTTTCAAAGCACAATAAAAAACACATTGTCTTAATGATAAATATTCTACTTACAACTAAGACTACAAAATGTTTTAAAATACAAATCATAGTAAAAGCTCGTTTGCCTGCTGGCGCGCATTCGTTTACAATATCTATATAAAAGCCTTTATATTAACCATGAAGCTGGAAAAAAATTACTTTTTGATTTGACTTGAGAAAAGCCTTGAACATTTAATGCGAAAAGCGGAAATGATACACGCAATTCTACCTATCGACAGGGAGTTGAGATGATGCACTAAATACTGAATTAGTTTGCTAGAAGCCTTCGCGGATTTATGCGAAAAATGTACCTTAAATTGGAATGAAAAAGCGCTACCAATCGAACTTTTTCGAATATCGTTATAAATTATAGCCTATATGTTATTCTGATGCATAAGCTACATTATGGTAAAAGTTTCATTAAAATCCGTTCAGTAGTTTTTGCGTGAAAGAGGAACATCCATCCATCCATCCATCCATCTATCCATCCAAACATCCAAACTTTCGCATTTATAATAGTACTAGCAAAAATACCCGGCTTTGCCTGGGTCAGTAATAATATTGAGAAACAATTTATGCTGACCTTTGTTTTTTTTTCCTGAACTGAAAGAACTAAAAATCACTGCTTTGACGATATTTAAAATGTCGCCAAATTTGCGGTAACTGTTTTGGGATGCCTAGGATAATTTTGCTCCCCTCCCTATTTTATGAAAATACATTAAGTATTATTATGTCACTAATTTTTGTCACAGAGAAATAGTCATCAAATGCTGAGATACTATTGCTGACCTTAAATTGACGTTAAAAGTTTTTGTCCTTAATGATTTCGAAATTAATAGGGAACATTTGACAATTTTTTGTGCAAAAACGGAGATTAATGGTAATTTTAGTCTTGTTTACGGGTTTTATTAATTTATTATGCGGATTACTTTACGTTTTGACATAATTTAATAAAGGTTTTTAATGGATACATACGGAATCGGCCAACAAAAAAAAAAAAAAAAAAAAACTGAACTTTTCAAATGTGGGAGTATTATCTCAATGATTAAGATTTTGCCGCAGTCAATACATATCAGACAATAATGGTTTTATTTTGGTTACGTCGTGTAAGAAGTAAAGTATTATTACGTAGTCTTTGGCACAAAAACTGGCGTCAGTTGAAAAAATCGAGGAGAATCTCAGTTATTGAAATCTTGCAGCAAATTTGGCAAAATTCCAGTTCAATCGGATACTAAGAAACTGCCCTATTATAAGTACCCAGAGAAAGTGATAAATCAACGCAAAAATATTTAAGAAATACCGTTAAGTTGTATTTAAAGCTCCATCAAATTGGAAAATAATGAACCTACTCCAGTTGCCAACCTCTTCAAGCGATTACGTTACCGATACTCTGAAAGACATATTTACAAAACTCGAGAAAATAATTGATGCAGTGAACAATCTACTAATAATGGAGTACAATTTATTCTACAAAATAATATTTGCACGTTTCAAAGCACAATAAAAAACACATTGTCTTAATGTTAAATATTCTACTTACAACTAAGACTACAAAATGCCACGAAATAAATAAAATTTTGAAGCTTGAGGCACCCGGGGCTCAGCCCCTCATCCTCCAGTGTGCTATTATTGAAGGTTTCCCCGGATGGGGACATGGCTATTGTTCATCGCAGGATTGATTGCGTGGATGCACGAGGGTGTTGACTTCCTCTTACGAGAGTACCAGACGAATAATGGCCTATGCACTAAAAATTTTAAATTTAGTAAAAAAGTTAAAATATCAATTACCTCTCAAAAAGATAGTTGTACAAATTTCTTTTTTTTTTTGTTTGTTGGTTTAAATACATGTACAGATAAATAGTTTTAAATTTTCCTTTCGTTCTTTTTTTTTTTTTCAAATTCAAAATAATAATAAAATAAAACAGTACTAAAATAGGATTAATAAAATGAATAAAAAAATAAATAAAATAAAATAAAATAGAGAAGCAAAAGGCTCCCAGCCAGAGTGCATAAGAGATAAATCGAGTTGTGAAGTGGGGAGAGTGGACCCACAGCGGATCCACAGACCCCACCTCGACATTGATACTAGGCTAGCAGAACACGAGGCCTGCGAGAATTTGCTGGGACATTAAGGGTGCTGGAATAACTCATCGCTTTCCATGAAAGCTTGAAAAATAGTCCAAAGTTTATTTATGGGATCCGTTTGTTTTTTTAAATCAGGCAAAACCTGTTTGAATATTTTAAGGATGGCAGAAAGGTTAAGAACTTTGAAGATGTCTAAAATCTCCTTTATGGAGTCCCACGTACCAGCCACTTGAGAAAAAGTGTCGGTTTGTGAGTTGCGACGAGACTGCGCTGGGGCTGGAGTGTTTCTTTCGTCGCGGGCAGAAGAAGCTTGGCCTAAACGGCTAGAAGCTCCTTGATTGGCTGAGCCTCGAACCTTCTGGGCGAATGAGAGTGTAGGAGCATTGGGATCGCTTGCAGCGACATCGCTCATACTCTCAGCCTGTTTTTGACCAGGGAGGTGGGGAAAATGGGATGAATTCGAGTGGAATGTCCTGGAATTGGGGGTGGATTTGGTTGACTTCTTAATAAAATTTTTATATTTTGAGCAACCTTTATATGAAGCAGGATGGGGGCCCTGACAATTAGCACACATAGGCTTCTCCATCTTTTCATTCTTATGCACACAATTGCTGGAGAGGTGTTCGCCTCCGCACCGAACACACCTCGGGGTCATAAAGCAGTTCTCAGAACTGTGATTGAATTTCTGGCATCTGTGGCACTGAGAAGGCCCCTTCCTAGGTTTATAGGCCTCCACTGTAACATAGGTATACATAAGGTTGGTTATGTCAAAAACTTTTTCGACCCCTTCCGTATGATTAAGGTGTACTTGGAAAATCGGTAGAGGGGTAGAACCCTTTCGAACAAGTTGGGCTACCTTTTTGACCCCGTAACCAAGCTCTTCAAAAGCCCACTTTAAATCATCCTTGTCCGTTGTCAATGGCAACCCCTTGACAACAATTTTGATTGGTCTGTTATTTTTGGCGAGCTGTACATAGTGTTGTACCTTAGTGCGGAGTAGGTACTCCGAAATGGCTCTGTGGTCATCAGAAGTGGCCGGGAAAATCCTGGCAAATTCCCCCGAGACCCTAATTTTGAACGCTGTTTGGGTCTCGGCTTTAAGCCCAGTAACAAAGTCTTTGTACTCCTTAGGATATACTGCGAGAATTGGTTTAATTTTGGGAGGAGGGATGGGTGCATCGACCTCCTCGCAGGTATCCATGTCTGGGTTAGACAAGTCATTGGAGTTCTCCTCACTCTGGCTAAGAGCGTTGAACTTATTACCAACCAAAATAGGCTGTACTTTATCGTTAATTTTAACCTTGCAGGTTTTAGTAGGGCTTTGAAAGCCGTCATCAGTAGTTTTATCTTTTTTAATAGGGCACAGCGGCCTTAAGATTAGGGAGGGTTTTGCCTGGCAAGTTGGACATGTTCGGGTACTCCCGTTGAGGTATAAAATTAGGGTTTTTACCCTCGTCATCCAGCGGAAATTTCATCAGCATGACCTCCGCTAACGTGTTCATTTTCTTCACCCATGTGTCCCAGGTGGGGCCGTCGACGACCAGTCTTTTCTCATTCATTAGAGCACCTAGTCGAAGGAGATAATGATCGGCCTCATCAGACAATCCCTTGAGTTGGCCATATGCATGGATGTGCCAATCAGTAAATCGGCATATTTCGATGTTCTTCAGATGTACTCCGACTGAAGGAGCGACAGTATTTTCATATGTTAGCAACTTTACTCCAGTGGAAGGAGTGGCTGTGTCTTGAGGCAACGCACTCAGCGCGGCTGTCCCGGAATCCTGCATCAGCAGTTCCACACCGCCAATGTCTCAACAATCGAAAAAAAATTCAAAATGGCTCCTTTTGAGTTAAGAAATGGAACATTTTCCGAATTTAATAACAAAGCAAAAGTTAGGCTTCGCTATTCTGATCTTAATAGAAAATGCGACTCTTTCACATTCAAATATATAACAAAAAAGTATCAGAAAGCAATAAAATTATCAGAAATAATTCAAAAATCTTCACCGTGAAGCATAATGCAACGACATCCGAGCAGGAAATTGATGGAATGTGACAAAATGTTTTAAAATACAAATCATAGTAAAAGCTCGTTTGCCTGCTGGCGCGCATTCGTTTCCAATGTCTATGTAAAAGGCTTTATATTAACCATGAAGCTGGAAAAAAAATACGTTTTGATTTGACTTGAGAAAAGCCTTGAACATTTAATGCGAAAAGCGGAAATGATACACGCAATTCTACCTATTGACAGGGAGTTGAGATGATACACTAAATACTGAATTAGTTTGCTAGAAGCCTTCGCGGATTTATGCGAAAAATGTACCTTAAATTGGAATGAAAAAGCGCTACCAATCGAACTTTTTCGAATATCGTTATAAATTATAGCCTATATGTTATTCTGATGCATAAGCTACATTTATGGTAAAAGTTTCATTAAAATCCATTCAGTAGTTTTTGCGTGAAAGAGGAACAAACATCCATACATCCATACATCCATCCATACAAACTTTCGCATATATAATAGTATTAAGATAAGATTTGTCCGTGCAAATGTCAGTAATATTTATTGGAATATGTTACATTTAAGTTTTACTGCTCAGGTCTAGTTAGTTGCTTCATTTCAAGAGGTAATTAGTATTATTAATAAGAGCAGGAAAAGTTTTAATTTGATAAAATTTCGGAAAACTGCTAGTTATTTTCGGTCGATAAACAAGCTTATAAGTGAGCAACTAAGAACCAAAAATGTTGCAGTAAACATGTCGAATTTATTCAAAACTTTTTTATTTGCACTAACAATTGCTGGTTTGTTTCCTCCTAGGCGTCTTCTTTGACACGCAATCTGTGGGGAAAAAAGATGAAATGATTGTCTTCATAGAGTTAAAGAAATGTAAAAATTGCATAGATAATTCCGTAGTTCATCCTAAAATACTGGAAAACTTCTTCTATTTAGACACACATTAGCTTGTCATTCAGTTCGGGGGGGGGGGGGGGGGAGAAGAACACCGGTCAGTTACATGAAACATTCTGAACCACGTTCGACTACTGTTATTTTAAAAATATTCGACTTACATATTTGCAATTTTGTATTTAAACTTAAAAGAGCTCACTTAAACAACTAGACTGTCGATTTTTTTGTTTACCTTTTATGTTTATGAAATTTAGGGCTGAAAGTTGTTATTGGCATCAGTCACTAAGTCAATCTCCCATCAAAAACCTAGTCCACTGAAAAGTGACTCAGATACATGAAATTTGAAATCAACGTAGATTATTAGGCATATAAGAAGAAAAAAGTCTAAAATTTCAAAAGACTGTGTTATTGTTAAGGTTACGCCTAATAATACTCATTATTACGTTAGGCCATTCTAAGAAAAAAACCGCCATCTTGTCCCGTACGTGAAACTCAAATATTTCATCAAAAAGTAGTGATTTTAAATGGTAAGGAACGAAATTTTGTTGGTTAAGAAATCTCGAACCGGGGTGGGATTTCTTGAGCAAAAAACTTCTTCATTACCTTTCAAAATTGCTACTTTTTAACCCTTTAACGGGTATGGAAATGAGCAGTTTCCGTTTACTTAATTCGCGCAGCATTAGGAGTAAATGGAGTAAACAGTAGTCGAAAGTGGCAGCTGTTTTCCCCCGCCGTTCTTCCGAAAATGTCACCTTTCTCTGGCGATGCCGTAGATAGCTCGCCTCGCGCGTTTTAAAAATTTCTTAAAGTATTTATAGTACAGTACATCAGTGAAGAATAATAATGGCGAACGAAGTCAGCTCGTCAGCGCGCATTGGGGAAAAATTTCACTACGCGAGTAGTGCTCGTTACTAACCATTTCGGTCAAAATCTTGCTCCCGAGCGGAACTCGTTTGCACGCATTATGAAGCACGATTCGATTGCGAGCTGAACTCGTTCATAACCATCAAAGGGTTAATGAAATATATATGAGCGTCACTTGCGGGACAAAATGTTTTCGTCGAAAGGTTGTGTTTCATAGAAAATGCTTTCATGGTTTCCTAGGATTTAGTTTTTCAAAAATTAATAATGACTCAACGAAACATGAAAAAGAAGCCAAGCTAGGTAAAAACAACATTCGGGTTAGTCAGTGTCACCAATAAAAGAGTGAGCGGGCACCAAGTTTTTTCAATCATAGGTGAAGAATTGTCCAATGTGTTTTAGTTCATTTAGAAAATGATTTGTGACTTTTTTTGATATCAAATTTCTCACGTGGCAAATTCCAATTTTCACTAAGTTAAGCTCAAAAAATATGATTCCTCCAGTTAGAAATTATTTTGAAATCTATAAATCCGATATCAAAGAGAGTAAAAAATTATTTTCAAAAATTGAAGCGAAGAATATTGTATACTCCTAAAACTGAAAGGAAAAGAAACTTCTTTTGAACTGGTACCCATTTGATCTAAACTATTTTTACAGATGACGCCGACTAAACTGAATATCGTCTATACCAACCAAACTTAGCTCATTTTTCTTATTTACGTTTTACAAGATGAATAAAATATTAAAATAGTTCCGATTCTTTTAATTGCCTTATTAATTGTGTAATGTTTTTAATTATTTTTTTTAATTATAAAGTGTTTCAATTGCTTTTGAAAACAGACGCTCTTTATCCTTGACATGCTTCAATGAAAAATCGGAGAAGTATTTCAGAGCACAGTTTTTAGGATTCTACATTAAAAGTATTATGAAACATCACTGAGTTTAAATTTTGAGAGAAATTAAATACTTGGATGCAATTATTACCTGTGCATGTAATGCAAAAAAAGAGTAGTTGCGAACCATCAAAACTGTAAGTCCTATCTATACATTTAGATTATTTCTAAATGAAGAAACAATTAATGTTTTCAAAACAATATGGTCGTCTAAACCAAAACACAGATTTGCAACTGATTTTCATGTTTCATGTTTTACTTTGACCATAGAATTTATAGATAAGATGTGACTCAAAATATTTTGAGCGAAGATGTAGCTTTTCTGTAAAAACTTAAAATTCAACCCATTTTTCAAGTTCAAAGCATCTCAAAGTTTCAGAAAATACTTAATAACTCAGTGCAAGGTACTTTAGCGTCCTCTTTCGGAGACTTATTACTAAAACGACACGATACGATTCAGAACTCTCTTCATTTCAGTTCGCGAACACACTAATGCTTCATTTGAATAAATTTCTCTACTTGAATCGCATTTTCTGTTAGAAAGATTATAGAGTTCAAGAAGCATTTTCTCGCTAACCCCTCCCCCCAGAGAGAATTCAATAAATCTCTCGCAAGACTTACCACGCACTTGCAAAGGCATTGTAGTAGCAAATTCGAATGAATTTTTGAAAGATATATTCGTCATGGATATCCTTGTCTTTTTTAAATATTGTTCAGAACAAATAGGCCTTTTCGAGAATTATCTTTTACTTGACAAACATGAAAAGTCGTAATTGGTGTTTGATAAAATTCCACGTGCTAAAAGTTAGGCATGCAACGATAAGCAAATTGGCTGATTACCGATTAATCGGTTGTTGATAATCAGCTGAGACGATTGATGATAAGGATGATTGTTTTTAATACTACCAATTTTACTCATGACTGTTTTTTCTCTCTTATACAATTCCGAGTTTAGGAAATAGTAAGTAATTTTTTCCCAAGAGAAGATAGTTTTTTACATTTTCTTCATTTTCACAAAATAATTTCAATATTTTATCAACTTTTTTAGAATCAGTTTTCAAATTTTTGTTAATAATATCTGAACCTCAGAACCAGACAAACGTAAGTCCATTTTCGTAACTTTTCAGGAGAGGGCAAAAACGATTGGCGAATACATGCAAAAGATGAGACTCGTGCTCTTTAAATGCTGCTAAATAATTGTGAAGGAATCTGTTTTATAGAATAATGTTCTCATGGGTGGATGCAGAATAAGATTCTTCGTACAATGAAGCAATAAAGTGAAAATCGACATTTTTGGACTTACGTCGTTCTGGTTCTAAGGTGCAGATATATCACATTAACGCATCGTTAATTACGTTAATTGGACTTAAAAATTTAAAAAAAGGGCAGGGGGACTCTTTGGTGAGCGCTCCAATGCTTTTAATTTAAAGTTTTTAATAATTAGTAGCAATTTAATTCAAAACTTTTATTCTTTGAAAATTAGAGGTTATCTAAAAGCAACGTACTAAGGAGAAAACTGCCCATACATGAAAAATGTTGCAGCATTGTCTATGTACGAGGGCTGTCTGAAAAGTTTCCGACCTCGATATGAAAAGGGCAAAACTTATGAAACAAAGATAGATGTTCTTATTAAGGAGTCTTTTGGAAACTTGGAACCGTAATTTTGGCTGTTTTTAGTTAAAATTGTATGCGTGACAGCCGTACTAGTGAGTTGCTCCAACAGTTTTTTTGAAAATGGAAAAAATCGAATATCAAGCTCTGATTCGATACTTATTTTAAAAAGGAAATACGCCTGCACAAATTAAAAAGGAGTTGGGCTCTATGTATGGGGAATCTGCACCATCGTCTAAAACCGTAAAATTTTGGGTAGCGGAATTTAAACGGGACCGTACCAGCTTGAGTGTTCATGAACGCTCAGGTCGACCCAAAACTGCTACCACCGATGAACACATTGCTAAAACTCATCAAATGGTGCTGGATGATTCAAATTAAAGGTGAGACGCATAGAAGAAACTATGAATATCTATAAGGAATGCGCATGCCACATTTTACATGAGAAATTAAGTACACGGAAGCTGGCTGCACTTTGACTGCCGCGTTTGCTCAATTCGACCAGAAACGTGTCCGAATGAACATTTGCAGTTCACTTCTGGCACAATGAAGCAGAATTTTTCGGACGACTAATCACTGTAGATGAAACCTGGATTCATCAGTACACTCCAGAAACAAAAAAACAGTCAAAATAATGGATTGTAAAGTGAGAACAGCTCCAAAAAAGGCCAAAACAGTTCCTTCTGCAGGAAAAGTGATGCTGGGATAGCCATGGAGTGATACTCATTGACTACCTTAAAATGGGAAAACCCATAATAGGAGAATCCTATTCTACTCTCTTTGACAAATTGAAGGAGGAAATTGAAGAAAAATGGCTGCATTTGAAAAAGAAAAAAGTTCTTCTTCATCAACAAAATGCTCCTGCTCACACCTCAGTGGTTTCAATGGCCAAAATTCACGAGTTAAGGCTCGAAATCGTTGAACACCCACCCTACTCACCAGACCTGGCCCCAAGCGATCCCTTCTTGGTCCCTAAGCTGAAAGAAGCACTTGGAGGACAAAGGTTTTCTTCAAATGAAGAGGTCATAAACTTTGTCAACAGCTTTTTTGAGGACACATTTTCATCATTACTTTTGGATGGGTTAAAAGGATGAGAGCATTACTGGAGGACGTGTATGGACTTACAAGGAGAATATGTCAAAAAGTAACAGCCAGTTTGGACGATAAAAATATTTTATCTATGTTAGGTCGGAAACTTTTCAGACAGCCCTCGTATATTTATTCAAAGTAGGAGAATTAATTCATTAAAAACTTATCAGTTTATCAACTGTGAGAATTATTATTACTGTTGATAAAATTATTCATCATAGTTTCTTAGAGAAGGTATGCTTTAAAAAGTAATATTTAAAAAATATTTTTTGGCCGATTAATCGGCCTAATTTTTTCGATTATTAATAATCGGGAAAGTCGCCGATTCGGACGATTAATCGGTGTATCCCTACTAAAAGTACAATAATGCGACTCAGGGTTTTTGGCATTCGTCCTCGGCCGAGTCCACTTCAAAATCCATTGAAAAGAAAGGATAACAGTTATCGTAATCAAGTTTTGAATGAAAAAAGTTTTTTTTTTTTTTTATGTGAAACGAATATTATAAATGTGAAAGTGAGTGTTAATGTGTCTGTTTCTGACGCTTTCACGTGTTAATCACTCTGCAAATTATCATGAATTTTTTCAAAAGTTTGCAAAAGAAGTATATTACAAAAAAAAAGTATCCCAAGATTTTATCCCTATTTTAAAGAAAATCATAAATTTGAGAGTATCTCATGGATAAAATATTATATGAATTCGATTTTTGCAGCATATTTTGTCTCTTACAAAGCTGCACAATATGAACTCTACGCAAAATTCGAGGAATAGTTAAATCACCCATAATCCTTAGTGTAACACCAATCCCCTCAATCAGCCCCTTCACTATACACAACTCGCCCGTTTTTTTATTTTTTAGTTTTACTTTCTTTTCCCCAGCTTATTCGAAATTAATTTTTCACACCATACGTATTTATATATCTGCCATACAATCTGAAGAATCTGCAATTGGAGCGTTTCTATCAGTTTATTTTTAATGTCCAGCTTCTAAAACGAAGCGAAGTCTCGTATGACGTGACGAGTGGAGAAACTTTGTCATAATGCCAGATAGACCCAGCAGCCATTTTGGATCCCTGGTACCACAAATCCGAAAGAATGGAAGGAATGAAAAATTCAACCACAAAATAACGGCTATTCCATAAAGTGGCCTTGCTTGGGATGTTGAGTGAGTACACTTGTGACACCAGTCAGTGAAAATAAAACAGCGACTGAGCATCTTCTCAGATTTTTTTTAAATGTTTTTTAAAGAAAGGAAATGAGTAGAAAAACTAAGAAAAAAAATAATTTTCCCCAAGTTTCAGACAGTGCTCTCAGAATTTTTTTTTTTTTTTTTTGAAAAATGAAAACTTCTCGACTCCTCCATTGAAGGAAACTGCTGCACAACTTACCACTCTTGGTGCAGCCGCATTTGCGCTTAGTAGGACAATTCACGCACGGACACTTCTTGGACATTTGATCTCCACTTGGGCCTAGGCGCATCGGTGTAGGCGCTTGCTGCGAATTCCCTATCGTTACCGGCCTGCAGCCACATTGGCAACAAAAGTAGCACACCAGAGATAGCTTTCCTTTACACTTGTCACACACTTGACCACCAGATGGCATTGCTGTCATAGGAGGGGGTGTCGGCATAGGAGGGGGTGCGACCATGGGAGGGGTGGCAACGGCCACCGTTTGGGGCACATAGCCCCCTATGCCTTCTTGCATCGTCATTGGCATAACAGATCTTGGAACTGCTGTCCTGTGAAGTTATTCTTGAATTAATTTTAAGTAATGTTGTAAGCTTAGTGCTAACCCTCACGCATTATGCTCAGTAAAATAAAGAGCCTTTTGCTATCCATTATCGGTAACTTAAAACCGGTATTATTTTAATCGGTAAATTTTTAACCGAAAAATGGCTCTATCTAGAGAAATAATTATCGTATCGTCTTCATCTCGGTCTCATTGAAAAGATTTCTTAAATCCTATAATGGAACATTTTCTACCTACGGCGGTGTATAGGGGATATTGAAAAATCACGTGAAATCGACTTATAGGGTCAAAGGTGGGGGAAAGTGGGTCTAAAATCGAGCTTTTTTCGGAAACGGTCCCAAAATCTAATAATTAAATTCATTTCAAGGAAACTTTTGACGCATTTTATATACATTGGGTTCATATAGATTAAGTATGAAGCAGAACCATTTTATTTTGTTTGATTGTTTTCTCTCAGTGATAAATTTAAAGTATCATGTGTTGATAGCCCCACTTTCCCCCATGGTGGGGGAAAGTGGGTCTAGTTCAGAAATTAGTGTATATTTTAATAAAAATGTGAAAATATTGATTTTGACAAAAGTATACAATGAAATCAAAATACCTTCAATTTATTTAACGGCACAAATGTACCAAAAAATATTTTTACCTGTTATTTAACGAATGAAGCAATGTCATCAGTTTAATTCTTTTTGCTGTCATTCACAATACTGAAAAATTCTAGAATATTCCAAAACTTTTTTTTTGTTCGAAAACGCGCCAAATGTCGCCAAGCTTGGCGGCACTTGGTGATTTTTCGCCAAATTTGGCGACAATAATAAGTCGCCAAAAGTTATGCCAACTTGGCTATATCTTGTCAATTTCTCGCCACCCATGTTAAACTGATAGCAAAGCAGGGAAAACCGCAAGCAAGTAAAGTTTAGCATGTAAATTAACAGAATAAAAGCCAAATTAGCAAGATAATAAAAAATAAGCACATAAAATCATAAAAACAGCACCAATTTACTAATTGTGTAACGTCATCGTAAACCCTCAGGAAAGTTTAGAAATAGACCCACTTTACCCCACCTCAGAAAACCCCTCATAATTAATAGTATTATAAACTTTATTTTTATGTCTTTATGTAGGGCTGATCCTTAGATGTTCCACTACAAGTCTATGCCAAAATTAATAGCATTTACCAAAGAATAATTATTCTAGAGGAAATTTCATAAACACCTAATTCTTACATAACAGATTCGATGAGCATAAAAAACGCTTCGTGAGTATTTAATTTGCTTAGAATGTTCTAAAACTAACATAAAAGTGTTTCCTATAATCTCAATTTATGTGTTAAAAAAATAATCAACAAAATATTTTAATCAGAAAAGAGAAAATTGGGGTTTTTCAATATAGCCCCACTTTCCCCCACCTGACCCTACGCGCTTAAAGTTTGAAAATCAAGTTTTAGTTGTCGTTGCCATTTTGTTCAAACCTGAAAAGATTGACTTTGACGTTTCAATACAAGGTGAATTAAGCCATGGCTTAGCTCGATCTTTGCAGTTTTCTGGATTACGCTTGAATCTTTTGAAGGGAAAAACATTACTCCTACTCCAAATCAAGTATGTCTCTGGAAAGGAACCGTTCTTGTAAAATACAAGTACAGTCTAATATTGGTTTATATGAAATTGGCAAACGTCCAAATACGCCGAGTCTATTTGAAAGAGGGGAAAAGTAATAATTTGATGCTCTTGATTTCAATGTGACCCTGCTTAATTTAGAGGCTAACCCGCATCTGCAAAAGCTGGCATCCTTAACAATTAAAAGAGCATCTTGAAACAAATTTTTGACAAAAAATATTTTTCCTCGTCCACCTGCTATCGAGATATAAGCCCTTAAAGTCTACCGAAGCTTTAAAAACAGCACCAAATTTAAAGGCTTGACTAGAAATCGATCAATCAACTTCACAGTTTGCACGTGATAGGCCGATAGTATACATATCGTGCGAAAGAGCTCGCTAAAGTTGACGAAATATCAGCAGCCTTTAAGCCTTTAAATTTCCATAACAAGGTAACGAGGGAAAATAATTTATGCGTCTAGAAACATGTTCTATAATGCTTTTTCGATTGCTACCTATTTCAACAATTAAGAAGGGACAAAATGTGGATAGAGTGCAAGGATCCCAAGTCACATGATATATTTAAAAGTAAAGTATAGGAAGAAGCAACGCCTTCTAAATACTAAAGACTTACTGCTTTCTGGCTTTTAGCACAGAGTAAATTTTCTCCCTTGGTCCTCAAAGCACTGCCATCTATCGGAGTTCTTCGAGACAGAGAAATTAACGATTGGTTAATTTCCAAATTTAAATTAAAAAATTAGCCAATCAAAAAATTTAATTCGAATATTGTTTGGATTTATCACCATAACAACGACATCATCGGATTGCCGCAAGGTGTTGCTCGAAGTAGAACCAATGTCTCCCGTAGTGAAGCAAATGTAGTAAGCATTTAGTATTTAGGAGACATTGAAAGAAGTCGAGTTTCCCTAATTTCATGTAAAACGTGTCTCCCATCATAGTTGTTCAGATATGTTGCTTGGGATCTTTACCAGTTTTTCCCAGTTCAATGATTGGACTTGCTAATTTCAATTACTAATTCGTGCTCTAAGGCTTAAACTTTTTGAATTATTACAATAGCGTATAATTTTCTGGTAAGTTGTGTATTTTCTATAGAGAGCTGAGTAACCATTTAACAGTTGCAGACTGCCCCAAATAACTGATTCAAATATCGCAAACGTCCTGTGATGCCAAAATATTCCCAAAACGTTTTTCAACAAGCTTGTTAATAAACTTGCGGCATTTAATTATTTAAACTAGAGCCTATTGTACTACCAAAATGAGAATTACCTGATGGGAGGTACGAATGCTGCTGGCGCCAACATCATTGTACTCGGATGCATCCTGTTGATGCGGTCTTGGCGTTTCAAGGTTTCTATCCAGAGGGCGTGGTTACAGCATGCAGCCATTATTTAGATTTTTTCTACCTATTTGAGGCACCCTGCAGACAGTTGGTTTTATTATAGCAACTAAATACGTAGCCGGATGAAAGTATCTTTCGTCACAACTCATACGAAAAGCTGCGTACGAAGGACAATAAATGTTGTTGGAAGAGTTAATTTAATGATGAGAATAAATTTTTATGTTTTGTATAATTTTGATAAAATGCTTTTGTATGTTTCAACTTTTAAAAGACTTTCGAATAAACGGAATTAAAACAAATTAAATTTGTATACATAAGAGCAAAAAATATGAGACCGATCCGAAGGAAGTAAAGCAATATTAAAACATGAAAATACGTTACTAATATTTCATAATCAACCCAGACACTACTTTTCATTAAAGATAATATCACAAATGGACCAATTCAAAAAATTAGTGAGGCTAAGTTTGACGGAAATATTTAGATAAACATCAGTTTGTTTCAGAAAAGAAACAGGCGTCAAACAGTTGCTGCCGTGAGTATTAATTTAATGGTAACCTTTAAAAGGTAAATAAAATAAATTCTGCTTTAGTTAATGCAATTATCGTCTTTGTGTGGAGGAAAATTAATTTAATGAAATGTTAAAAATGACAGACTGTTTCGCTTTAGAAAGTACAAATTTAGTTTCTGCTAATACCCTTATCTAGACGAGCAGAAGCATCAAGATTAAATTTCACCACTTTGGATCCAGCGCATGTTTGATCGTTTGAGTGGTTGTCTTTTCTGGCCAGTAATCGTGTCTTGGTAATTTTCACTGTGAGCAATTAATAGCAGCACATGGATTGGCAAAGTTTAGTAATTTGCCAAAAAAAATTTCTGGTATCTCTACTTCGCAACAATGAAAAATTGAAAGTAAGAGTAAATGAATTGGATCCAAAGTGGTGAACCTTAATCTTGATGAGTCTATATAGCGGCTCTAGACACCACTTAAAGCTTAAGTTTCACCACTTTGGATCCAACTCATTTACTTTTACTTTCATTTTTCATTGTTGCGGAGCTAGGGTTACCGAGAGCCGCTATATAGACAGGCCGACGCATCAAGATTAAGTTTCACCACTTTGGATCCAATTCCTTAACTTTTACTTTCAAATTTTCATTGTTGCGGAGTAGGGTTACCAGAAAAAAGTTTTGGCACATTGCTAAGCTTTGCCAAATCCACGTGCCGCTAATAATTGCTCACAGTGAAAAATTACCAAAACGCGATTACTGGCCAGAAAACACAACCACTCAAACACACAAACACGCGCTGGGTCCAAAGTGGTGAAACTTAATCTTGATGCGCCGGCTCGTATATATAGGGGCCTTAGGGTTACCTAAGGCCCCTATATATACGGTCTATATAGCGGCTCTAGGGTTACCAAAGCAAAGTTTCGGGACATTGTCAAGCCTAGTTAAATTCACGTGAAAAGGCCTTAGGCCTGTCTATATAGCGGCTCTAGTTTCTTTAACCGCTGTTTTTTGCAGAGTTACTGTTTCGTGAACGTCACGTGGTTTCAAAAATCTTGATTGTACGGCCAGACCAAAAGTTTCATCAAAATAAACTAGGCCATAAAAACACCGAAATTATTTTTAAATTAAAAATAATCCTCCAAAGGGGAGCGAAAACCCATTAAATTGCATTGAAAGTGTAATTCAAATGAGCAATCATTTGTTAACTACGTTAAACAGCGTTAAATGCTTAGCAGCTTTTTCGCTAAGCAGCTACTTTACCGTAACCGATGCCTCCTTAATGCTTAAGGGGGCGTTGCCGTAACTTAGCATGAACTCATTTAGAAAATGAATGCTTTGTTTTTTCAAGACTGCGGGATCTTTAGTTCAAAACTTGATTCTTTTGTTGTAGTTGTCAAATATTTTTGACTGGTGTATCATTAATGGAAACAAGGAAACGTAAATTAAAAAATCTGGTAAAGACACCACACTACACACCATACTACTACAAAGTAGTGCTTTGAGTGAGCAAAAGGGTATAACTTTGATATACCCCCCCCCCCAAAAATTACTCGCGAAATCTGGAACTCCCTACGGACTCTTTAGGGTTGCTGTTTCCTATTTTGGTGTTGCCAATTTAGGTTTTTACAGCTAATTTAGGTTTTTGCTGTTGCCAAATTTAGTATTTTCTTGCATTTGTACCATTTTTTGAGTTTATTTTTTGAAGTTTTGTGGCAACAGGTTTATTGCTTGGCGAGAAAAAAAAGTCGCCAAATTCTCGATTTGGGGCTTATATCAAAGTAGTTCCAGCAAAAGATAACACTTCAAACATTTAAACCCTTAGTTTGCCACGAAACAATGCAAGAAAATGTCTTACAATGATAATTTTTTAAATATCGCCAATTTTAACATCATTCAGTGGATTTTTCACAAAACATCACCAATAGCGCCAATTTGAACACAAATTTAAAAATCCCTTTTTTTGCCAAATTTGTCGCCAAGTTGGGTTCAAAAACTTGGCGACAAAAAGCTTGAGGATATATCGCCAAGTGGTCGCACCAATTCATATCACTAGAGTCTGCATGGAAATTAACACTGATTTACCCTCAAAAGGGGTAAAGGACCCCTTTGGGAACATTCGGATGCACTATCACTGTTTCAGTCGAGTAGAAAACAGATGATATTCTGCGAAGAGATGCGACTGGGCGACATCCGCAACAAAGTAAGATTTTGCTTAAATTACTTTGCCATCTCCTCTTATTTGGTACTAGCTGGGTACCCGGCCCTGCCCGGGTTTCGGCCGGGTATGGTGTTTTAGTGACACTCGTTCATGAATTTTTCAACATTAAAGTGCATATCTATACACACAATGGCTACTTCTGTAAACAATGGCAATTTTTTCTGACTGGACAAACTAAAAAACTGTATTACACACCTTAAATACAAATGCAAGCTACAAATAATGTTTAGGTAAATCGGAAATGTTATAAGCTTGGTACAGGGTGCGGCGGAGAAACTTGCAGACTTGAAAAGTCAACTAAGGGAAAAGTACATCATGTATCAGTTTACTACTTTTTATAAGATATGGTACCCATTCTGAATTTTTATATTAGTTAGATTTAAAAACTACATCGGGAAGAATGACGGCCCCTGTTAATGATGCACTCATGTACCCTAGATTTGTTGCACTCTTTCGAGCATATCGACTGATGGGATGTTGGTGATAGCAAGCCGGATGTTGTTCTCCAGGCGTTGCAGGGTCCGGGCTTGTCGTTGTAAACGATCGATTTGAGATACCCCCATAAAAAATAGTCACAGAGTGTCAAATCGGAAGAGCGGGCCGGCCACGGTACGTCACCTTTCAAGGAGACGTTATCACTCAACTGGTGAACCACAGCAAGTTTGTAGGGATGAAACTGGAGTTCGTTGTGAAGAATTCGTCTCAGTGTCCAATCAAAAATCCCCAAAGCAGCAGCGTGTTTACGCGCCGAACGCCTGGGAGAGCGCAAAAACGACTCCCTCACTTTTTCGACGTTTTCTAGGGTTCTGGAAATCCGTTGACCTCCTGGGCCTCTGTTTGCCACACTCTCACTTTCCCTGAATGTTTTCACCCACAAAACAGTCGATTCCCAGCCAGGAATGGGAACAACGGGCTGAATTTTGAACCGAGTTCGGAAGGCACGTTGAGTGGCGACCACCGAAAGATTATTTGAAAAGTAAGATTCGGCGGCGAACGCTCGTTGCTCCTTTGTCCAACGCATGGCGACAACTAAACTATGAGATAACAAAACTTCAGGACCCTCTCTTTAAAATGAGACTCTTCCCACTCCTTTCTGACCACTCCTTGCTAATTAGCATCCAATTAAAATCAGCAAGTTTCTCTGTCGCACCCTGTAAAATCAATCGCACTGGAGTCAAGTATTTCCAAACATTACACGTAAAATATGTCCCATCATTAGTTTATATCCTTGTGACTACATTGGTGAAAACATCTTATGTACCTAACTTAGAAATTTTTTGACTAAAAACATTTTCTGTTCTCTAACTGTTGCCAAAATCAATTATCTTTTTATTTAGTTTCGTTAGCGATTATTGGCACAGATGAATCTAAAAATCTTAAGAAAGCAATAAATTTCATACTTACTCCAGAGAAAGCCTTGGTTCACATTTTCATTATGATCACCATTAATATTGTTGTTACCAGGCAACGAATATTTTTGCAACAATGGACTGAAAATTTAATCATTTAATGGGAAAACTATATGAAATTTACTATTTTCCATAATAACTTTTTTAAACTAAGCTTTTTAGAAATAAATTATAGCTTATCCTGCTCCCTGTTACTGTAGCTATCTACGGTGGAAAAATGGTCAAAATCGGTCCAGTAGTTTGGAAGATTACCCCGGACATACGCATACAAAAGTAGTCTTTTATGTATATAGATGCACTGTCATAAACTTTGGGTATCAATAATAGTAGATAAATTTTTCTAAATCTGCTATACTCTACAAATGAAAGGGAGTGCTATGTCAGATTCTTTTTAAAATCAAGTGACGTTTGGCGGCAGCATTGACGTACGGTGACAATGTATTTCCTTGCCATAATAAAAACAGTGCCGACTTATTTATCGCTTGCATAAATTGGTGACTTGGCAGGCATTGGTGAAATATGTTGGCGAGCCACTAGAAAGTGCCTTCCCAATGAGAGAAAAATATATATAAAACAAAATGTGCATTTCATAATACTTTAAGTATGATTTTTTACCATATAAACAGCATATTTTGAAATGGAACGGAATATGTTTCATTTTAAATTGTTCAGTTGAAACTCAATCCCCCTTCGCCGTAATACAGTTATCTTAAAAATGCATGGACAAAAAAGGAAACTGATTTTTTCCCCTTAAGCATTTAAAAGAATAATCTTAATTTGACCCATGCAAAGTTGGTGAGACAATTTCCTGTCGGGGAAACTTCTATTACCAATTTTGCTGAGTGTTTTATTGTTTTTATAATTTTTATTTGGGTGGGGGGGGGGGCGGAATATTTCACTTTTAAGTGGCTTATTTTAATTATTTGGCGCATTATTTTTCTTTAAAATTGAAGTTTCAGTCTTGCTAAAGGACAAGCTTTGTTAAAAATGAAGTATTTCAATCTCAGCAACCTTGTTTTTGGCAACGTTTGACAAACAAATAAAAATTTTACTTTGTCTAGTTTGGTGAACGAAAAAAATCAGAAGATGCACCAAGGGTTCTACGTTATGATACCCCCCTCCCCCTCCAATATTTCCTATACATGAGTCAACCTACTTTATGGGATATTATAGAGAGTAAAAAACCATTAATCAGTGGAATAAACTCTTCGTTTAAGTTTTACGTTTAATCCATAGAGATTTTCAAAAACAATTTCAGCTTGAATTGGATCATTTTACTCACTATCCCTAGCATAACAAATTTATTTTAGTTACTTTAAAGTGAAACCAATAATTTTTACGGTACTTCTTATCATTTTAAACATGAAGATTTACATTTTAATTGCATTCCATGATCATTTCTTGAGAGTTTTTAATTTCAGCAAAGAATGAATAAAATAAATTTAAATACAGAACCAAGTTTTTACATACCCAGAAAATAAGAAAAAAGCTAATTTTCTTCGCTGATAAAATTTTGTTGAATTCCGAAATAAATATCTTCAGCTGAGCATCGTTGACGTTATAAAAATTTTGTTTTTCACCGCTCGCGCCAACAAAATATTCTGCCTTTTACAGATCAACAACAAATAATATTTTCTGATAATTTGAGAAAATAAACATTTACATTTCTCTAGTTTTATAACAAACACAATTGATCGACACAACTCGTTCAGATAAATAATAAAGAGGCTTACTCTTTTTTTGCGTCTTTTCCCGTTAAAGTGAAAGAAAAACGAAAAGAGCATTAAAAGTTGTTTAATTAGTCGGAAAAATATCGCTAAGTCCAAAAAAATGTCAAAGATAAATAAAATGGTGGAATTAATAGTACAGTCAAATTAGACATTAAAATCGCAAATTGCGATGTAGTTTTGAATTTTGAATGTGTTATTTGGGTCGCTTAGGGTCCCCCGTGTAAATCTAAGTTTTCACCTTTCTAAAACCTGTGCTCGTTAGGAAACTCGCGAAGAACAGCAAAATCTTCGGACATTTTTCAGTTTTTCCTTTATAACTCCTAAATTATACAGATTTTGATAATACATGTGAATACCCATTTTAAAGAACACTAAATGGGCAACAATTTAAGCTCAAGTTACGCTCTGTAGGACGAATAGTTTAGAAGATATCGTACTTTAAAAATTGGTGCTTTTTTGCGAAAAATGAAAAAATGTGCTTTGATCACATTTTGGACCAAAAATCGACATAAGTTCCTGTTCTATAAGACAAAAAACGGATATTTAATTACAGTACATTTAATTATCCTTCACTCAAGCCCAAATAGAAGTCTGTAGGTTCAATATTTCATTTACAATAGCAAAAAAAACAAATTTTTGAAATTTTAAATTTTTTTGAAAAATGAGAAAAATTGTTTTCTAATAAGAATAGGAGGGCACTGGACAATAAAAAAATGCATAGAATGGTATGAAAAGGGTAACCTTATACTAAAATATTATTTTAATAATTAAAAAAAAATCTTACAGGTCAATTTCGCTCAATGGTTTGCTATTTTTATGATGGTTCTTGTGGCTCTGGTCTCATCCAGACTTGTTTTCAGATTTTCCTTTATTTCTGCTCAACTATGTAACTTTTGGTGATATATATGAACACTATTTTAAAGAACACTAAATTTACAACAATTTAAGCTCAAGTGGTGATCTGTAAGACCAATAGTTTAGGAGATATCGTACTTTAACAATTATTGTACTTTTTTATACCATTCTATGCATTTTTCTGTTGTCCAGTGCCCTCCTACCCTTATTAGAAAACGAACTCTCTCATTTCTCCATAAAATTAAAATTTCCGAATATTTGTTTTTTTTTTCACAATTGTAAATTAAATATTGAACCTACTGACTTCTTTTTAGGCTTAAAGGAAAGCTGATTAGATGTACTGTAACTACATGTCCATTTTTGTCTTATAGAATAGGCGTTTATGTCGATATTTGGTTCAAAATATGGTCGAAGCATATTTTTTTCCATTTTTCGCAAAAAATGACAAATTGTTTAAGTACGATATCTCCTAAACTATTTCTCTTACAGAACACCACTTGCGCTTAAATCGTTGTAAATTTAGTGCTCTTTGAAATGGGTAGTCGCATATATCGTCAAAAGTTACATAGTTTAGGAGGAATAAAGGAAAAATCTGAAAAAAAGTTTAGATAAGACCAGAGACAACAAGAACCATCATAAAAATAGCAAAACAATGGGCGAAATTGACCTGTAAGATTTTTTAAAATTATTAAAATAATATTTTAATACAAGGTTATCCTTTTTATACCATTCTATGCATTTTTTTATTGTCCAGTGCCCTCCTATTCTTATTAGAAAATAATTTTTCTCATTTCTCAAAAAAATTTAAATTTTCAAATATTTGTTTTTTCGCAATTTTAAATGAAATATTGAACCTACAGACTTCTATTTTGGCGTGAATGAAAGATGATTAAATGTACTGTAATTAAATGTCCGTTTTTGTCTTGTAGAATCGGAATTTTTGTCGATTTTTGTTCCAAAATATGATCGAAGCACATTTTTTTTCATTTTTCGCAAAAAAGCACCAATTTTTGAAGTACGATATCTTCTAAACTATTGGTCCTACAGAGCGTGACTTGAGCTTAAATTGTTTCAAATTTAGTGTTCTTCAAAATAGTTTAGGAGTTATAAAGGAAAAACTGAAAAAAGTCCGAAAATTTAGCAGTTTTTCTCGAGTTTCGCAGTTACCACAGGTTTTAGAAAGGTGAAAACTTAGATTTACACTACCATAAGTGACCCAAACAACATATTAAAAATTTAGAACTACATCGTGGTTTGCGATTTTAGCATCTTTTTTTTTTTTTTTTTTTTTTTTTTTTTTTTTTTTTTTTTGTACAATTTGACTGGACTATAATAGAGAAAAATTTAAAATTGGAAAGTAAGGTTTTGAGTTGGGGAAAATGAGTGTACGTCAGTCCGTCTGTTGATCTGCTCACCTCCTTCTCCCCACCTTCCACCCCAATAACTTGCAAGTGAACAGTCCGATTTAAACAAACTTATTTAAAATAAGTCGGCGATGACACTCTATTTCTGTACTTGATTTTTAAATTTGAACAGTTTTCGTTCAGCTAGCAAAACAAGTCTCCCTTTAATAACTTTTGAGTATTCAATTTGAACGACAATCCGATTTGAACAACTTTTTTTTGTTCGAAAGCTCTCGGCGAGGAAAATCATTCCGTATTTGACTTTCTGGTATGAACAGTTTCCATCAATTAAAAACAGTTCACTTTGTGCGAAAATGAGTAAAACCAAAAAGCAACGTCTAAAAGCACAAATAAGTCATGTTAAAAAATCAGCAAACATGTTTCAAAGGCATAAAGCTTTCTTCTTCAGTGCCAAGCAAGAAAAGCTTGCTTTTTCTTGCTTGACACTGAAGAATAGGCGCTGAAGAAAAAGCAAGCTCTTCTTGCTTGGCACTAAAGAAAGAGGCTTTATGCTTTTGAAACATGTTTGCCGATTTTTAACTTGACTTATTTGTGCTTTTAGACGTTGTATTTTGGTTTTTACTCAGTTTCCATCAATTTTGAACAATTCAAAAAACCTGTCTCACTCAAATAACTCTTACGGAAAATTTTCTACCCGAATAATTATGAGTAAGAAAATAGCATTTATAAACAAAATTAAGGAAAAAACGAAACTCAAATGGAAACCACGGTATTGTATTGATTAGTATTTACTTCTGAATGAAATTAAACAGGCAAAACCATCACGCAAAAAAATAAGAGGGAGAATATTGAATGTCTCCATTCATTGCTGCGAACGAAATTTATGCTGCTGAATGCAACATTAGCTGCTGTTAAAATAAAATAAAAAAGAACATTGAACAAAAGGAACGGTATTTGCCAGATTTCATAAATTTAACTCCAATGATAAAAGTAACCATAAATGCAGACGCTCTTGTTCGATAAGCAATTTTGTTAGCTGTCTGAATAAATCCTTTTCTTTTACATCGTTTATTGCGATTTGTGTTATTGGAAAAGATTTGACGAAAATATGTTTTAAACGTACCGTCTAACTTCAGCCTTTCTAAGGATTTCAACACATTTAACGTTGCGATTAAAATTGACAAGTGGCGGAAAATCGATATATTTTCTCATATTTGTTGAAAGGGTAGTTTTACAATGATTAATTATTTTCTGAGAGAACTTTTATTTAGGGAACACTCAAGTCAAAATTGTTTCGTTTGAATCCAGAAAACACTATAATCAGCTTTGATATTTCCCGTTTAAGGTTTGATGTTTGACAGTATGCATTTTAAGTAACATGTTATCTTGTCTACTTCATTTTATTTTAAGGTGAGGTAAAGTGCACATGATAATTTGGTTATCATGGTGAAATCATGAGGTGAATTGTTTAAGCGGGAGAAATGTAAAGTACTGATTGGTGTTCTTACAATAAGTTCTGTTATTTAATACGCTTTCATTAGTTTTACATGTGGGTTTGTTTGTATGTATGTATGTATATAACTCTGAATAAAAGATAAATTCAAGTTCTTTACAAACATAAAAGTAATATACACTGGCGGAAAAAAAATCCCAACATCAAGAAAAAATTACTGTATAGTAATGAAATTTGGGTAATGTAATTGTCTATTTAACATGTTTAATTGATTAAATGTACAAAATCACTGACCAATTTAAACTCAAGAAAATGCTGTGCAAATGTGAAATTATGACTCTTTAATAGCCGGTGTAAACTCCAGAACTTTGAAAGCAAGCCTGCAAGCGTGCATGCACTAGGTCATACAGGTGCCGAATGTCACTTCGTGGTATGGAGTGCCATGCATGTTGCACTTGTTGTGTCAAGTGCAACATGCTTGCTGACTGTAGATGATACTGGGGTTGCCGTCCAATGATATCCCATACGTGATCAATTGGAGACAGATCTGGTGACCTTGCAGGTCACGGTAACATGTCAACACTTTGTAGAGCACATTGCGTTACAGCAGCGGTGTGAGGGTGAGCGTTATCCCGTAGGAAAACTCCCCCCTTGAATGCTACTCATGAAAGGCTGTACAATATGTTGAATTATCAGACTGACGACAAATGTGCAGTTAGTATGTTTGGGATAACCGCAAGAGTGCTCCTGCTGTCATAGGAAATTGCTCCCGAGACTATGACTCCAGGTGTACATCCCGTGTGTCTAGGTTACAGAAAGCTTGGATTCAGGCGGTCCCTTGGCCTCCTTCTGAATAACATACGACTATCACTGGCACCAAGGCAGAATCTGTTTTCATTAGAAATTACAACAGAACTCCACTCCGACCTCCAGTGAGCTCTGTCTTGACACCACAACCGTCGCAAACGGCAATGGTTTGCAGTCAAAGGAATACCGGCTACAAGCTACCTGGCTCTGAGATGTCTTTGATGTAAGCGATTTCTTACCGTTCTTTGGGTCACGACGGTACCAATTGCAGTTCGAATTTTAGCCGCAGATGCAGTACGATGCACCACTGCCGTACGCAGGATGCGGAGAACTTTCTTCTCAGTCGTGCCACGTGGCAGCTCGAATCTGGATCTTCTTGAGGTAGTACCATCCCTTGACCATAGCTTCCAATAATCATGCACGGTGGAAACATTCCTACCAAGTCTTTCTGCAATATCGCGAAATGAAAATCCACCTTGTCGTAGCCAAATTGTACGACCTCGTTAAAACTCGGTGAGCTATTGATAATGGCTCCTTCGTCTTTTTAAAGGCATTTTTGGCTAACATGAGCGCAATACGTCAAATTTCACGGAAAAATAATACTCGCTTTTAAGACAAGCCTTATTTGCATGTTCTGAGTGACGCCATCAGCTGTGCTATACTTATGCGCGGAGCGCGAAATTTCAATCGATGTCATCTTTCAGATGTACAAACACGCCTACCAAATTTCGTTTATCTAGCGCAAGTCTTTCTTGGTATTGGGATTTTTTTCCCGCCAGTGTATTTAATACTATTATTAATACCATATTACACTTTTATGTACTATATAAGTGCATGTAAATTTTGCGGATATTCAATAGTTTTGAAAATTAGAGGGAAGACAATCAGAGTACGGTGAATAAGTGTTACTTGGACCATAGGGGATTACTTAAGCCCATTACAGTAAAATGATAAAATATGGGTTTGGTAGTACTAAACCCAGATTTTATCATTTTACTGTAATGGACTCAAAGTAACCCCTTAGGGTACAAGTAACCCTTATTCAAAACCCAGATTTTATCATTTCTCTGTAATGGACTCAAGTAACCCCTAGGGTCCAAGTAACCATTATTCACGGTATCATGAAATATAGTTTAATCTTTGGTATTAATGATAGTAGTACTTTTACACCACACTTAAATTTAAAAGCGTATTTTTTAATTTGTTTACTATAATTTTAACGTATTTTCCTGACTGCGACGTTGCGTTACTTTCTTTCTAACGTAGCTGCGCGAATTGGCTAAGTGCTATCCCCCATATGAATCCTGTCTTTTATGTGCCGCCATTAAGACGCGGGTATCATTGGGCAAGAAAAATTTGGCAAGTTCAGTTTCCCCAAAATGGAGGCACTTGGACTCTCGTTGCTGCGAAACTGCACTGGGGATTTAATTGAGCCAAAGGTAATCAAAACCAAACGTATACCCAATGAATGGTTTAAATGCCGCATGGTCATGCGACAACCGATTTTCTGCATCCACCGATGGATGTACGTAAACTCATGTTTGCGAAAATTGCAACACCTTGAAGGAATCGTCATAATTGAATGAAATTTAATACACAGCTGAGTGATAGTGGTACAAATGAATGATTAAACTTAGAAAGCCAACAAACAATAAAAAAATATTGAAATTAGTATTTTGTGTAGCCACCACGCGCTGCAATAAGTGCTGCTACGCGACGTGACATGGAGTCAAACAAATTTTTCATGTCTGCCTAATCAAGAGCAATCTATACTGTTTGTATGCCTACCCAAAGTTCGTCTGTAGAAGTAACAGGACGAGGATCACGAACGAGGCACCGAACAACGAAATCCCAGACATGTTCAATCGGCGACATATCAGGGGAATACGCTGGCCAGGGAAGAAGCTGCACCTGCTGCGATGCAAGGAAGGATTGAACAGTCCTAGCGAGATGAGAGCGGACATAATCCTGCTGTAGCAATTGAGATCGTCCGTGATATGACCCCTGACAATGACTCCTGGTGTTCGTCCACTGTGTCGTTCGATAATGCACTCTGAAAGGTGGAGTTCACCGGCATAGCGTCGGACGCAAATGCGGCCATCATGGTGCCACAAATTGAAGCGCTATTCGTCAGAAAACACAACATACTGCCAAGTAGCACGCCGGTCCTTATACTGATTTACCCCTTGTAGCCGCAGGCGACGATGGTTTAGCGTGAGCGGGGTCCTGTATAAAGGAGTCCTTGTGCGCAGTCCACGCTGCAGCAGACGTCTACGAATTGATGAAGCACACATTGAAACACCTGTAGCTTTTGACCACTGTGCTGCCAGTTGTCTTGAAGAAGCTGTACGGTCTGTCAATACCATACGGATCAGATGTCTATCATCGCGCGCTGACGTCACATTTCGGGGTCCACTTGCGGATTTTTTGTCCGACACTCGTCCGTTCACTGCTTCCAAACACGCATCACTGTGCTCCTGTTACGCTGCACACGAGCGGCTACTTCACGAAAAGACAATCCAGCTTAACGAAGGCCGATCCCTTCATCCGGTTAAGCTAGAAATGGCAGGTATGGAAGGTATCCCTGGTTAAAATAAATAAATAAAATAACAAAGGTCGATGATCCTCCCCAATTCAAACTCCGTAAGTTGTTGAAACCTCGCTCTTTTTCGTCGAAGATATGCATAAGCAACGTCTGATCTAACGTGTATCACAAGCAGATAACCACCTATAATCATACATGCCTTGATGCAGCCGTTTATTTATTCGGATAAATCCGGCGTTCAGAGGGCGTTGCTCAGCGACGCATGCGCTAAGCGTCTAAAATTCTAATCATTTGCATATCATACCCTACTTTGCATTTGCTGAAAATTTCAGCCCATTCGCCCAAGTCCTTCATGGTGTTACAATTTTCACAAACATTAGTTCAATTTTATATGTGTTTTCCTCATGCAAATCCAGTTTTCGTTGGATTTTCATCAAACTTGGCACAGAGGTTCCTTGATGCAATAGAATTCACATAGGTGGAGTTTTAAATAAAAAAAAAAAAACAAGTTTCTTGCCTCAAAACGGCCATTTTCTTTCAATTTTTAATGTATAGATTTTAGTAGGTATTATATTTCTCATGGAAAAAATGTATTTTTTTTTAATTTAAAAAAAATAAATTAGTAAATTTTCTCTTTTGTAATTCTTTCTTTTTTTTCTTTCCTCTTTTCACACTTATATATATTTCATAAAAGAAAAACTTCATTGAAGACAATAACTAATAATGTTTTGAGTTGAATTTTTGTATTTGTTTAAAATATTTCTATTGGTTTCGTTACTCTCTTCAGCAGTTAAATTTATTATTAGTTTAATGAACATGCGTTGACGCTAGATAATAGAATTGCAACATCAAGATTCTTTCAGAAGGAAGATGGCAGTTTTCCAGCCTTCTTAATCGGTTTCTTTTTTTCTTTTTATCTTTTACAGAGAACCAATTTCAAGAAAGAATACATCAATTCATGTTTGGGTGAAATCAAAGTGATTTTTTTGAGCAGTTTCTTATACTCTGTCCAAACTAGCACTCTCAACAAACATGCTCCCTTGTCGGCCACCTTGTCTGGTGGTCAGAGAAGCCTGATTGTGAAAGGGGAGGTTCGGAGTTCAAATCCCTTCTCGATCATGCATGTACTTTCTCTCTCTTATCTTTTCTTTGTGTGAATAAGTGGTTGGGATCTGAATGGCTTGTTAAATGACAGCTTGTTAAATGACAGTTTGTTAAATGACAGTCCTATCCTATAAACGGATTCGTATGGTATGTGTGTGCTTCACTTCAAATTCCAGGGTCCAACGTTCCTCCACAACTCATGGTTTAACCGCGATGGGGCCCTGAAGAAAGCTTTGTTCTTTTGATCCAGACTAAGAGCCGAGAAAACCCCTGGTCCAGCACTCTTAGAGGTATTGTTTCACTTTTAGGACTTTGTGACCACTACCCTTATTTAACGTCGCCCAACCACCATTTGTAACAACGGTGGATCTTTGATCGGCTAGGATCGAACCCGGTTACGAGTCCGACGTCTTACCGATCGGGCTACCTCACACCACATGTGTGTACTATGGAAGTCGGACTTCACACAAAATTACGGCACAGTTGGAAAAGTGAAGCAGAGCACTTCAAATCACCAGCGCTAGTAGGCTCAATGCAACAACAACAAAAACAACATATGTTCCCTACGCTCGTCAACTAATTATAAAAAATTCTCGAGCATTAAGTAATATTCAACTTGGTGATACTATTAACAAACATTATGAAACTTGAAAAGTAATAGCAGTTTCGAAAACTCTTCAGAAAATATTAAGCTGCAAGAATTTATTAAGGCACAGTATGTTGCAGAATTAATGGTGCATGAACTTCCGGTTATAAAAACAAGCGCCGTAACCTAGAAAAATAATCAGAGTATTCAAAGTAATAACTCAGAAACAGCATCTGCTTTCGAAAAATTTATACAAAGAAATTCATTCCTAAACGTCTAGACAAATTCTTTCTAAGTAGACAACCCTTTGCTGAAAAATGCTTTTATTTTTCCCTCGCCATTGATTTTGCACTTCAGTCCCTTTAGCTACGAGAGAGAAAAATAATGTGTCGATTTATTTTGTATAGCCTCTGGTCTATTCGAAATGTTCTCTAGTATGCAGTATTTCTTTCTTTAGCCGATTTTTACTTGCAAATACGATTCAGACTTTCTGTAATGTGAAAAGGAACATTTATGCTGGAGGGGCAAATAGTTTAAGTACGTGAAACATATTTGCAATTAATTCTTTAAATGGAAAAATATGCTACGTTAATTTGACATCAAAAGAAAGGTTTTCTGCTGACTTAATCTGCTGACTCAAGAATGTAAAAAAATATCTGTATCATCAGCAAAAAAAAATTGATTGGTATAGTGTTACACTATTCCACAAATATCTGCGTATTGGTTTATGCGACTAAGAAATTATAAAGCAATATAAAATTTTTGTAATGAAACAAACAATAAAAACTACAAAGTTCATACATACCCTTTCATAAGAAATCACATAGAGTAGATGTATTCTGAAATAAGACTTTTTCTAAAAAATATTTTTTATTATTGCATCTTACTAACGCCGGGATTTCTTTGTTCTAAATTGCTACTGTAAAAATAAATCAAAGAAATAAAATGCTTTGTGAAAAATCGGTTCATTAAAATAGATAAATATATCTAATGTTTTTAAAGTAAAGTTTTTTATCTTAATGTTTTTAATGTTTGTTTAGCGGTAAAAAAGATATGATTGAGTTCATTTTTTAAATACCTGGTTTTGAGGTAATTTAAATGTTTTCCTTTACAGAAAAATACTTGAATTCGGTAGTCCTATCATATAAGTGTCATTCATTAACTAAGCACAAAGTGCCTCGAAAAAAAGAAAAAAAGAAAGAAAGAAAAAAAAAGAAAAATAAGAATTGGAAAAATTTCCCTATATATGAAACCCTGGCGACCTATCTGTTTGGCCAATTGAATCGAAATTTCTGAAAATATTGTTTGAAGGTGCCATGGAGATTCTTGGTTACGATTAAAGTGAGAGAATTTCGAAATTTTCGAATGGCAACTCCCACTTTTTCTTTGGGCAATCTGACCAGTGCATTGTGAAACCGCTAATGAAGTTGGATCGATTGACGTGAGACAAAATTGCCGACGTAAACATTTACAAAGAAGAGCATTATAAAGGACTAATGACAGAACGGAAGAAGAGAATCATAGCCGCAATTTGCATAACTCACATGTTTAGTCAATGGTAGAAGCACTCTAATCAAAAAACACCATGTGCAAAACTTTGCTTCTGAAAAAATTATCTGTTGTTTTGGCATTGGTCTGTAGCTCTTCGCAAACGTTGTAAGCTCTCATCACACGCTAATAGTTCTAATGTCATTTGCGGATTTTCAATGCGCTGATCGTGATCATTGTGCACAAGAAAAAAGTGCATGTTGGCATTTGAAAACTTCTAAGTAATCTCACTATCACCATAACTGTTAATTCCACGCTGTTTTAAACCATTATGATTTCAAACGCATACTTTCAAGCAACCAAGCCAGTAATTTTGTTTCGACTGATTGAGCAGATAGGCCGTTACACTAAAAAAAAAAATTCTAATTTTTACAGCAACTTTGTGCACATTTATGTAATAAAGCAAATCTTGATACATAATGAGGTTCCGGCACTGAGTTGTTCAAAGAATAAAAACGCATTTATTTGATGGTTACTTAAAACAGCTATTTTTCTTAAACTTTGAAAGCATGAACTTTACTTCTAATACACAAAATCTTTTTAAACAAACACTAAATTAATTTTTTGAGTTATCTTTTAAATAGCTGTCTGCTTTTTTTTTCTTTTGCCTTTGTGTTTTGAGGACTTAACGAAAAGACTGTAGAAAAGAAATTAACAATATACCTGCAAATATATCAAACCAAAGTGCACCAAATATCTTCAGCAATAGCGTTTCAAGTTTCAGTAACGAAGATTTTTGGATTTCTACATTATTTCTTTTTTTTTTCCTCTGAGGTTCTATTAAAATCACACCGTAGCGGTGTAAAATTTTCCATTACATAGTCAGTGAAATAAAAATTAATTTAAGGTAACGATAAAATAATCTTCGCCTTAATGAAAATCAAGGGATTTGATGTATTGCAACAGTTGCCGCACGAACTCACAGACAGTTTTAATATCCAAGATAAGAGCCGTGTTCAAAATTAGAGCCTTTATCCGAAGTTTCGCTCTGATTACTCCATCAAAGCCGAGAAATATTTTATTCCGAAAATAATTTATTCATACAGTAAGGTACTCCCCGAGGACACCGTTATTCAGCGCACTTCTTTGAGAGATGAAATTGCTTTTCCTTATTTTTAACGAATCAGGAGAATTGTAAGCGTTAGGCAGCTACGTTTTGCAAATGTTATTTAGCTATTGGAGCCTCGTGGTTTTTTGTCAAAAACTGTCCCTTGGAATGCAAAATTACTAAAAACTTCAAGTTTAGTTTGTAAATGATGTACCTAGAAGCAAATTGGTGTAAGTGCCAAAGTGAAAAATTTCGAGATAACTGGTACAAGGAGAAACTCTCATCTATTTTAAAACAAGAGATGGTTACAGTAACTGTGGTATAGTAGGTTAAAAACTTCATATGTAATTTCATTTAGTTTTCTAAATCAAAAGATTTTATGATAATTACAGTCAAGCTTTAATTAAGAAGAACACTTAATCGCTAGCATCTGCAACTTTAAAGTAGAAGTTGCGCATTATTTTGCACATAAAATGTTGCCTAGTGTCAATAATACATAAAAATGGTAGCGCAGAAAGAAAATATTTTTTGTACATTTTTTAGAGAGTTTTCTAATAAACTTGATCTATTTTACCCCACCTGACCCTAAGGCACTAATATGTATATCTACGGTCGAGACACTTCAGATAGCACCCTGGGAGCTTAGTTGTGCTATCAGGACAAAAACTGCAGTTAAATTGGAGGTTACATTTTTTTCAAACATTTCACTATCCTTTTTGCACTTTGCCATCCGTAACAATCACCTAAAACCGTGGAAACTGGGAGTGCATCACATGATTAATATTGACGCAGTATTATCAAAGCTCCCGTAATATTAAAGGGCAGTTGCTGTCTCATTTTTAACACATTTTTAAAAACGCACCCAAAGACGTACGAGTTATCTGTCATCCATCTTAGCTCTTCAAAATTAATTGCAAATGAATTGTCAATTGGTGGGATCTTTTTAATTTTAATTTAGAAACTAACCAATTAACTATTTAATTGAAATTGTTTGGATCGATTTCCATAGCAACGCTATCGTAGTTGCCTGCTTGGTTACGTTGTTATCCGTATTATAACCATATTTGGGTAGTTCCCTTTTTTTAGGCAAATACGGTACACTGCAAAAAATGAACTGTTGTTTTTATAGTATAATATTGGCAGCCAAGGTTCAAATTTAAAACCGTTAAATTTCACAGTAATAAACTATAAAACTAGCATATTACAGTTTCGTACGGTAAAGTTAGAAATTTTACAGTTTATTGGCGTGAAATTTAGCTGTGCTATCCTGTAAAAACAGCAGTATAATATTGGCAGCAGAGGTTCAGTTTAAAACTGTAAAATGCACGATAATCAACTTTAAAATTAGCAATTTTGCAGTTTGTTATTGTAAAATTAACAATTTACAGTTTATTACTGTAAAATTGGAAATTTTATTGTTTATTACTGTAAAATTAGCAATTTTTTGCAGTTTAACCCATTACTGCCTGACATTTTTTTTCCAAAGATATTTTGTATACTGGTTACAAACAGTGTTTAATGGACAGGAAAAATAATAAAAAAATATTATGTAAAAAATAATTGTTTTATTAAGGAAAAAAAATCGTCCCTCAAAAGTTACAATATACCATAGAGGGTACATACTTTTTTTACTAAAATTTTTTTCTGTCTACCATATAATATTTAAAAAGACATTTAATAAGAAGAAATAAAATCAGCAATTAACATAAACTGGGAAACTGGGAATAACGTTGAAAACTTAGCTTTTTTTCTTGAGCTTGTGAACGATGTAATTTTTGATGAAGGTCATATTAAAACTGCTACAGGACACACTTTACAATGGTTATGTGCTGCAATCTGTTAATAACGAATTGAAACAATACCAAGGTGCTAATTGAACACTATTATTTGGTTGAAATGTTCATTTTGGGGAAATTTAGACCCTTTTTTGGACCGTCCCTAAAAAGGGACGCTAGGCATTAATGGGTAAATACTATAAAATTAGCTGTATTATAGTTCATTTTTTACAGTGTAGGCATAAGATCACTAAGGAGACCTTGGTAAATCTAGACCACGGAGAGGTGGCAAGGTGGACTGGAAGTGGAAACGGATCACTTCATTCTGAGATAGGTTGGATTAGCGAGAAGGCGCGACTTCACTGCTTACGCGTTCTTGCAGATCCTACCTACTTCAAAATGAAGTGGTTCGTTTCCGATTCCAGTCCACCTGCCATCTCTCCGCGGTCAAACTATATAATTTAATGTTTGCGCTTTGGCATCTACACTGTAAAAAATAAATTGTGTTTTTACAGTTAAATTCTGAAAGCAGAGGTTATAGTTTAAAACTGTAAAAGAGCGCAGTAATAAACTGCAAAACTAGCTATTTTACAGTTTATTACTGTAAAACTAGCAATCTTACAGTTTATTGCTGGAAAATTAACAATGCAACAGTTTATTACCGTAAAATTAGCTGTATTATACTGTGAAAACTACAGTGTAATACTGGCAGCAGAGGTTCCAGTTTAAAACTATAAAATTCACAGTGAGAAACTGAAATTAGCAACTTTACAGTTTATTACTGTAAACTAGCAATTTTAGTTGACTGATGTAAAATTATCAGTTTTACATTTTATTACTGTAAAATTAGCTGTATTATACTGTAAAAACAACATGCAATTTTTACAGTGTATAGTTGGGGTGACCCTAAACACGTAGCATTATGAAGGCGACTTGGATTCTATTCACAGCATTAAGGTGCTGCCAGGTTAGGTATGCCCAACTATACTCGTGATAGCACAAAATTACAGTCTCCCACGCACCCGTCTCAAAAGGGGGGGGGGGCAGAATGTTCCAGCACGTACGATAAGCCTAAAATTAATTTTGTGCGATAAAACTATTTTAAAGCACGTGCTCAAATTAAATAAAATCATTAAAAAAAACCGATAATATAGTTTTTCATTACACCCTTTTAACTTTATAAAAGAGCAATCGCAAAAGCCTCAAATATTAATTTCTGCAATCCCTATCTTGTTTATCAACATCTAAAATTTTTAAACCAAATATTTGTATTTCTCCACATTTCCAAACATTATTTTACCTTAAAATAATTACTGCACCGTAAAGTTTTATCTAGTTTTAAAGTCAACTAAAATATTCCGCAGTAGCCCAAGACAGAACACCAAATCCTCTCCTAAGTTTGCTTTAATAAAGACGTTATTATCAATGCATGTCCAGAAGCAGAATATTTTAAAACTAAAATACTGGGTTGGAAATATTCTTCTTCGAAGAACTTTCGCTTGTTAAGCTAACACTAATTATATGACACTGAGGAAAATCCGATAATTGGATGCTTCAAAAGTTTTGAAGGGAAAACTGTTTCGAAAACCCTTCAAATTTAGACGAGCTCTGAAAAAGTTTCGTATTTTTTTAGGAATACACTTCAAGATTTGTAATTTCCTACATTTTTCCTATAAATTATCATGTTCGAAGAAAGGTTCATAGAAGTTCCCATGCCCTGCGTTCTAGGACTGTTTTCTTCTGAATGAGGATCCTTTTTAAGGTTTTTTTTTTCCCCCCGATATTTATTAAAAAACAACACATGATTCATCAAAACCTTTTCAAGCATCACCGGAAAGAAAAATATATACCAGCCTGTTAGAATTTTATAAATCAAAAAATTGTATTTCTGGAAAGGCAAATTAAGTTTCGCTTGGTATTTTTTGCAAGTATTTGTGCAGTTCATAGTGAATAATAATAATTGACAGAACTTAACTACAATTAAATGTTCATAAAGAATCATAATTAAATTTTATTAATGATGCAAAATAAAATCACTTCATATCACAAATTAATTTATTTATAGAAGTCTATAAATAAATGAATTACTAACGGAGTAAAATATCGTTATAATTTAATTTAATTCTTGAATGCCCTTTGGCAACCTACCCAATTTAGTCTTTTAAACTGCTACGAGACAAATTAAAACTAAGTAGTTGCCAATAACCAAGAAAACGATCATTGAAGAAGCTAATTAATCAATTTTAAACATGTGAATTGCGCATTAAACAGATGAAATATACATTATTTTTTAATATAGATTTCTTTTTTCAGCATTCGCAATGGTCATACGTTTTCTTTAGTTTAGCACGTTAAACAAAGCCTACGTTTTGTTATTCCATGTCGAATAAAGTACTTGTTAAACAGTAAGGCATTTTCGTAATTGTATTGAATGTTTTAAGAGACGGTAACTGTAAATTATTCGTTAGTTTTGCAATTGATATATAATGCTACCATGTGGTTTTATAACCATAAACCGTTTTTTTGGTAGTTGAACCTTTGTGAAGAAGAGGAAACAAATAACCCAGGGGAGGAGAGTTCACTCCTGAAACCCTCCTCACTGATTCTATTACATTGAAGAATAATGTGAATAACAAAGCAGCAAGAATAGCACGAAAAGTAACTTTGTCTCCAACAATCATTAAACGCTTAAACACGAGCTCAATTAGATATGAAGGAATTCCTGGTTTCTCCCTACAGCTGGATTTGGTTACATCTAAGAGATGACTGACACGAAATGCTCCAAAATTATTACTTACTGGATAACAAAACTTTCTAACGAAATGGGTGTGGCTTTCTATTATAGTGATGGAAAATTTCTTCCTTTTCCTTTGGGACGTTATTATCTCTTTCTATGAAAATGATTTTCATTGAATTTTGTTTCGCCTAGTTTTACGAAGGAGTTGAAAAATTGATATTGTGATAATTTTTTAGGTTTTACTAATGTTTTTGTATCTTTTTACAGTCCCAATAACACATAAAGATAATATAAATGCAGAGTAGTCACATGCTTATGCACTGTAAAAAATAGATGTTTTTACAGTATAATGCAGTTAATTTTATAGTAACAAACTAAAAATTGCTTATTTTACAGTAATAAGCTGTAAAGTTGCTAGTTTTGCAGTAATAAGCAGTAAAGTTGCGAATTTTACAGTAATAAACTGTTAATTGCAAATTTTACAGTAGTAAACTGTAAAATTTCTAAGTTTAGTTTCCTACTCTGCATTTTACAGTTTTAAACTGGAACCTCTGCTGCTAGTATTATACTGTTGTTTTTACAGTACAGTACCGCTAATTTTGTGGTAATAAACTAAAATTATGATAATAAACTCAGGCCCGTCATTTAGAGGGGACAGGGGGGGTCAATTGCCCCTTCCTGACTTTGAGAAATCAATGTATTTACATACAGGGTGTCCACTCCAATCGTGGACCAATAGCTAATTTCTAAACCGTTAGAGATAAGCATATAGTTTATTTAGGAAAAAATCTCCAAATTACGAAAGGAATTTTGGGTCTATTCAATGCTTTTCAAAAAATCAAATTTTGAAAGAGTTACGAAATTTAAATTTTTATACAGCCCCCCAGTCCTATCAATCATATTTAGTAAAACATTCTTGACACTGTAACGTTTAAAACTAAAAAAAAATCACTCTTCTACGACAAAAATTGACCGAGTTATGACGTTTTGAAAAATCAAGATCTTGCATTGTTTCATGACGTCATCGAGAGATCGCTTTAGGGACCGTATGCGAAATCCTTCAAAATCTTGATTTTTCAAAACGTCATAACTCGGTCAATTTTTGTCGTAGAAGAGTGATTTTTTTTTAGTTTTAAACGTTACAGTGTCAAGAATGTTTTACTAAATATGATTGATAGGACTGGGGGGGTGTATAAAAATTTAAATTTCGTAACTCTTTCAAAATTTGATTTTTTGAAAAACATTGAATGGACCCAAAATACCTTTCGTAATTTGGAGATTTTTTTCTAAATAAACTATATGCTTATCTCTAACGGTTTAGAAATTAGCTATTGGTCCACGATTGGAGTGGACACCCTGTATAAGTGGGCGTGGTTTTTGCTGATTTCCGATGAAATTGCATTGCGTTTTCACCCTTTGCCCCCCCCCCCCTGGAAAAACTTGAAATAATATTCCTGGATAAACTAATATTGCTGCTTTACCGCAATAAGCTGTAAAATTGCTGCTTTACAGTAATAAACTGTAAAATTGCTTGTTTTACAAGTAATTACTGTACATTTTACAGTTTTAAACTAGAACCTCTGTTGCCAGTATTATACTGTAAAAGCAACAGTTTATTTTTTGCAGTGTGCATTATCGAATGAGAAGAAAGAAGAAACAACAAAGTAAGCTTAGAAGTAATTAAAAGTACGGATTTTAGTTAAAAAGAAAATAATACATTGCAATTAATTTGGATATAAAATAAAATATTCATCCAATATTACTCTCAAAGTTTTACACGCATTTTTAAAAAAATGGAGTTTCTATTCTTCGTTAAAAGGTATTACTTAGTAGATATTCACTAGCAATGTTCAACATTAATTAATTTAGTACTTGTCTTTAAAAGATCAAAAAATGGAGTTTTTTTTCGTTTGGAGAAGATTGTTTTTTCTTTTGCCGTTACGCAGATAACTGTTTCTTTGGTCTCTCAAGAACTTGAAAGTTAGATCCATAAGGCGTAAGGTATCAATCATTTCTAAAGTCATTTCAACTCATTTTAATTTTAATAAAGATAATCTTCTGAAAGACCTACTTCGGAGCGTATATAACATTATTTTTTCTCTTAGATGTTTTTCATTAATGTCCGCTTTTCATACAATGTTTTAGACAACCCTGATTGTGTTAGTGATGCGTTTTACATACATGCACTGTAAAAAATTAATTTTGTTTTTACAGTATTATACAGTTAATCTTATAGTAATAACTGTAAAAATTGCTAATTTTACCGTAATTGACTGTAAAATTGCTACTTTTACAGTACTAAACTGTAACATTGCTGATTAAACAGTAATAAACTATAAAATTGCTAATTTAACTGTTTCTTCGTATTTTACAGTTTTAAACCGGACCCTCTGCTGCCAGCATTATAATGTTGTTTTTACAGAATACAGCTTAATTTTACTGCAATAAACTGTAAAATTATTAGCTTTACAGTAGGAAACTGTACAATTGCTAGTTTTACAGTTTATAACTTTGCATTTTACGGTTTTAAATTGGAACCTCGGCTGCCAGTATTATACTGTAGAAAAAACATTTCATTTTTTTAGTGCGTCAGTTGAAGTACTTAATATCACGCTGAATGTAATATTACAGTCACTAACGTAATGTTCTATTTTCGAAACGTTATAATACGGAATTCAGCAGCAATTAGTTATTTGCTCAATACAATGAACTCAAAGACTACTAAGTCTCCTTGTCGAATACAGAAGGTAATGCACAAACTTTAATTGAGACATACTGTGTCCAACTCTTTTCTCAACTTTAACATCACGAACATTATCTTAATGTTCGATTTACACCAGGAGTGACTAAAATCAAGTCCCTCCTTTCAATACAACATTTGAAGACATGCTTAAAATTTATTGGTTGTTTGTGCAAACATCTAAATTAAATGCTCCAAATTTAGGTGTAATTACCCCAATAAAGGGTGGAATTGGATTTTCTGATGGGTACAGTATTTTCCTAGAATTAGATCATCATTTTGTCACAAAAAAAGCAGTATCAACACAATGTCATTTATCAAATTCAATTAATTACATATTCCGTAATGATTAGTGAGTAGCAAACATACCTAATGCATTAGAAAATTTTAGTTCGGAGGTAATAAATTTGGAGAGTATGATCTAACTATGTGCATTGAACACATTGCACAAAAATTTAAACGTTTTTCAAAACTAAGCAGTATCGAATGTCTTACTAACTACTTTTTAATTGCATGAAATAGCAAAAAATAAAAAAACAAGTATTTTTTGGGAATTAATAGATTAAAATTTGATTAAAAGCGCTTATTTTTCTTAACGTAATTTTAAAAATACAGTAGCTAATTTTAGTTTTTTAGGCAAGTTTTTGGAGAGGAATTTTTTTTTTTTTTGTTATTATACAACCGATTTTATATGTAATACTTCTAAAATGGTTGCGAACCGCTCATTTAAATTTTGTTCCTATATTCGCACCCCTTTTTTCAAAGATAAAAGTTAAAAAACACACAGAATAAAATCAAAATTAAAAAAAAAAATTTTGAAGTTTTAAAATGACTTACCTGTAGGCCTCACAGGCGGAAATCTTCCCCCAGAATAGATAGACTTTATGTGCTTTCCGAATGGTCCCATAACAGTAGTTGAGCTTGGCAGATACGTCATCGCCGTGGTGCTCTCGTTGAAAGCTGATGGCGGGAAACTCATTCTACAATGGAATGACGTCACAAGAAACGTCACGATCTTTTCTCTTTGGCTTTTTTATAAGTTCGAAACATCTTTTATTTGGTATCTGCTTTGTATTCCTTTCTAGGATTTAATCCACCAAATAAAGAGAAGGGAGTTGAGTTGAGAAAGACTTTTCAATGCACTTCAAACATCCATTGTCTTTTCAGTCTTCAAGCTCATGTTCATTCTTTTATTTTGGACTTTGAAACGAATACGCTTTTTATTTTACTCAGAGGAAATTTTTAAATGGAAGTAATGGTATCTGTTTCATCTAATGCTATAAATTCTGATTGATATTCGATGGAAACTGAAACATATTTAATGTTTCGGGCTAATCTTTCATTTTATTAAAATTCAAAAAGGAGCAAATTTCGCTGTCTAATTATAATTAAGACAAAACGCTTTTTCTTCGCTCTTAAATATGAGTTCACATTTTGAAAGAGCAAAAAGTAAACTTCATTAGCACTTGAAACAAAGAATTGTACACTTCAGAAACTATTTTCATCATCAAAAAAGATGCTTGTAACTAAAAGAATGAGCCGGAAGAATCATTTTCCCAACTTTATAAGCCCTTATGAAAAATATCAAAATAGTTAATGAATTTTATATTTGAATCTTTTTTCCACAAATATGCATATTTTCAATTTTGTGTTTTTTCCCCTTTGAGAAGCGTTGTTTCCAAAAGTTTTTAATACTTCTTAGATACTTTTAGCAATTTATGAGTAAAACAATAGTATCTACGCATAATCTATACGTTTGTTGTTAAAATGAAATTGCGAAAAATTGGATGTTTCATCATACGAACCTTTTTCTGGTGAAAACTCCTTCACGAAGTTCGATTACTTAGCTTAACTAATATTTACTTTACCTTAAGTCATATTTATTCATGGTCTACCTTCCTATTTGTTCAATTTATTTCATCAAAGAAAATGTTCCTTTAAACACTGTTTAGTAGTTGCTTTTATTATTTATAATGCCTCATGAGGTTGATACGCAAAGCTTCTAATAACTTTTTAGCGTTTCAGCTGGAACACATTTAGAGATTAATTTCTAAACAAAACATTCCGCTCATCAAGATAACTAGGAAACTATCTGCGTTGCGTCTGCTTTACTGTTTGTTCGTCTTGCCTTTATAAGCCCTACAAATAGTAAAATAACACTGAATCAATTCCTCACAACATATCTTGCGTAAACATTTGACACAGGCAAACTGAAATGTTCTTTCAAAAGAACATTTAATGTTTTTGCTTCAGTCTTTTTTTTTCTCGGCAATTTTTTGGATCTTTAACCATAAAAGAAAGTCATTTCCAAACAATGGATAGTAATACCTAAAGTAAGTATCCCAAGATCTGCTGCGGGTGCGCCTTCTCGCATAACCTTTTCAGAAGAGGCAACATTCCTGGGGGAGAAAAAAAGAAGGTACTTTATTCCTTAAAGTGGCGATTCAAAAGAAGCATAAAAATTTTATTTGTAGACCTGTAAGAAAAATTTTCTATTGCTTCGTAAGCACAAGTGCGTTGGAGAAGACAGTTTAGCCCAAATTCCAAACACTCTTCCCTTAAGTACATAAAAACATCAAAGTAATTTCTTTAATGTATTGAAAATATCAAATTTCACTTAAAGGCTCAATAAAGCTTGAGACTAAAAAGACTTGATAGTGGTCAGCGGCAAGTAAACCCAAAAAAGTTAGTGGCCACTTTGAACTAAGTTAGAAAATTGTAATACCAATTCACTTTATTCGGCATGCAGTAATATGTACTTGCATATATCTTAACTTAATTACTATACATATATGAAGAAAAATTTTTAAAAAGCTTACTAACCTTTTCTGAAAAAGAAAATTTATTATTTTAAAATCCAAAGAATAGGACATTATGCAAATAAAACAAAAACTAAATGCAACTGCATGCTGGAAGTTTAAAAAACATTTCGTTTAATTTGCTGATTAATCATAAATTTGATCATGTTTGACTATTTTTCCAACAAAGTTCCATTGCATTTTCTAGATTGAAATCATGTATTTAGATGTTTCGTACAGAAGATGGGTCGATTTTCTCTTCAAACTAACATTGGCCGCCAGTGACGATACTAATATCTTTTTTTTTTCATAATCGGCACGATGCATCGGCAGTTTGTATTTTTGCTCAGAAAAAGGAGTAGGTCGCCAGTTTGGCGACTAGTCGCTAGTCTCGACCTTTAGGGCGGACCAAAAATGAAGTCATACTTTTTTTCGATACTTTTGAACACCCCTCCCCCCAACGTTTGTTACAAGACTACAACCTTTGTTATACTTTCCCATACCACTATCTCTTTCGTTTTGTCCCGTATTTTTCTATAATGCATAATTACATGGGTAATTCCACTGCAACAGACGTATCAATTTTTCACAAAACAACTTACAAAGATTAGAAATAAGGTAAATCCATGTTTTGTTTCATGAACTTTATAAAGAACAGGAACTCTACTATTATGCAATGCCGTTAAATTTTGAAGATTTTCAGAAAATATTCAAATAATGTTATTTTATCCGTAACGCATGTATCTCGTATATAACGTCAGTTAAGGAGCCCCCCCCCCCCCCTAAGAAAAAAAAAACACCATTTGAATACTGTTTCTGCAAATCTTTCTTTAGCAGACGTTAATTTGTTAAGGTGACTATACTAGACAGCAACTTAACTTGACACTGAACGTCACTACGGGCGGAGCCAATAAGAGCTCACAAGCAATCAGTGATCTCCTCTAATTCGCCAAGTAGGCTGTGACGTTTTATCTAGCTCGTTTTTCATAGGCTAACGTCATGCAAACGTCACGATATTTTTGTCAAGAAACGTTGCAGTGTAGTATAAGTGCAGCGTTCCACACATACATTAAGATAGGTTTTGCGTTTTATAAAGCAAAACTTATGCTAAATCAAGAAAAAAAACAAAAGAAGAATTCAAAAACTCAAAAAACTTGATCTTTTAGATACTCAAGAAGATAAAAGAAAGAAACGCGATTAAAATTGTTTTTAGATTTGTCTAAGTGTTTTGTATGTAATAACATGTTTCAAATCAGCAAAAACATTTTGATTTTTCTTAAAGCTATGTAATATACTACTTTTTTTCACTTTAATAAACTGTAACATGAAGTAATATTATATGGGTAGGTACTACCGCCTCCAGTTCGCTGTCGCTCGTCAAACCCGAGGAGCTGCAAGTAATTCCATGAGGATGGATTCGTAATCTGAACTCGTTCGTCACATACTTTCTAGGTCATTAAAGTATAATTATAATAACAATAGAGTGTGGACACTAACTGTTTTCGATCAAAATGTTTCTACCGATCTTGCAGGAATGAAATGATAACCGACCGAAATTCGGTGTTTTGACCTTTAACTTTAATTATTTCGATATTACTTTAACTTTAACTGATTTTGTTAAATAAGTGCAAAATATTGCAAAAATTTTAGTAACAGAGCTTCTTCAGTATTAAGTTGTTCAATTACAAACTATAGAGTATCAGACTATATTTCAGACTTTGCTTAAAATTTTAAACGTCGATTATGAAATTTCGCCTGCATTCTCCACTTGATAATGTTTCAATGATATAATTTGCTACTGTGATGCCATCAATAGGTTTTTATACTGTGATAAAATATAGTTGTAACAGAGTAATCTGCTTTGTTTTTATTGATTACTTACTTAAATGTCTTATCTTCGGATAAATATTCTCCAATTCTAAAGAATATGCTCATACCCGGTGATAGGTAATGCGGAAAATTTGCAAGGAAATGCGGAAAAATGCGCGGAAAAAATTTGCGGAAAAATGCAAAGTGCACATAAAAAATTGGAAATTTTTTAGTCCATTTTTTGATTTGCCGCAATTGCGTTAAACTTTTTGGAAAAAATGTAGATTTTTCGAGACTTTAGCAAATCATTTAACAATTTGTTTTTCTATTTTCAATAACGGGTAGGGCTGAAAATATGCCATTAAGGGCAAATAAATTCTATAAAAAATTTGAGGTCTGTGGTATTATTCCTTACTTTTCCACAAATGCCTAGAAGATTCGGCAATTTTCTGTTTTTTTTTCTACGTTTTAAATTAAATTTTATCAAAACGTAAAAATGCTGTTTTTGCCGTACTTATCTGAAATAACTGCATTGTTTGTCACATATAATGCATATTCAGATGTTAGGGACTAAAAATTACTTTTAAATATTTTCCTGAAAATTTTAGAAAAACTGCATTTTTTCCGAAGCTCAACGCAATTGCGGCAGATCAAGAAATTGTCCAAAAAATTTAAAATTTTTCCTGAACACTTGGCTCCCTAATGACACCTTTTCCTCACTACCCATCATCGAAATTTTAAAAAAAGGTCATTTTCAGCCCACCCTAACGTAAAATCGTATGATTTATTTAAGTCTTCAAAACATAGAACACGAACTTCCAAAAATTTCTGACCTGTTATTCGAAAAGTAGGAAAACGTTTGAAAGAAGAAAAAAAAGTGAAGAAACTAAAATAAAATAAAGGAGGGTCTTCTAGGTAAAAGCGAACGTAAGTCATTTGTTCCAGTTGTAACGAATTCGGCGACTGACAAACGGCGCCATTTCTTTGGAGCCCTCCTGCAAGAACCGTCCATCCATAACGATTCCCAATAGCAAGTCAGAATCTATTGAAGTCAAAATCGTCTATAAAGTAGCAGAGCCTCTAAAGAGAGAGAGAGTCAATTTAGTACCGGCGTCAAACAGGGAGACGTTTCGAAATTGGAAGGAAAAAGTTCGCCAGCTGCAGAAAGTATTGGTTAAATTCTGTGGACTAGATAAAATCGTTGTCGGTTTTAGTTGTAAATTAAATAGTAATTATGCTTTGAATAAAATGTTGTTTCGATTTTTCGATTTTTCCACCGTCTATTAATAACAGCTAATGCAATATTGTACACATTTTCTTTTCTTCTCAGCACGTGTGCTTCTGATTTAAAGTACGTAAAGACTGCTCATAAATGATGTCATGTATGTATACACTGTAAAAAATGAATGTTGTTTTTACAGTATAACACAGCTAATTTTATAGTAATAAGCTGTAAAAATTGTTGCTTTTACAGCCCGAAACTGTAAATTGCCAACTTTACAGTCCTAAACTGTAAAATTGTTAATTTTGCAGTAATAAACTGTAAAATTGCTTGTTTTACAAGTAATTACTGTACATTTTAGTTTTAAACTGAAACTTAGTCTGCCAGTATTATATTGTAAAAGCAGCAGTTCATTTTTTGCAGTGTGTGTGTATATATATATATATATATATATATATATATATATATATATATATATATATATATATATATATATATATATATATATATATATATATATATATATATATATATATATATATATATATATATATATATATATATATATATATATATACATGTTTCGATCAAAGCCCGAAGTCGGCCAGTTCCCGCATAGGCCGGCTACTTCGCGAAATGGCCAATATCGCCTTAAAATGACCGGCCAATGTTCGATCTTTCCCTGATTTCGGGGTTTGGTCAGCCAGTTAGCGATGGCATGGGGAGATCGGCCAAAGTCAGACGATAAAACTCATGAGAAAATTGTGTTGGTATTCAGGGGCTGAAACATCTTCTGAAACATCGATGGCAAAACATCGATGTTTCAGAACATCGATGGAAAATAAAACATCGATGGTATTGATACATCGACCATAAAAACAACGATGTTTTATAGCATCGATAGTTTAAAAATGTATTACAGATATTAATAAATTTTTTAATGTATTACAAATATTCATGCATTCTAATCTGTAAATAATGTTCCTAAGTGAGTGAATTCATTTCACAGGGCTGATATTCAGTAAATTATAACTATAATTTTAGAGCTGTCGAAACAAATTCAATTATAAATGGGATAAGAATCAGTCTTTCGATTTTAATTCTTTTCAAATTGTACAAAAATGGCCCCAACCGTTCAGATCTTGATTTTTGGGAATCCTTCCATATTTTGAAAAACAGTTCTGACTTAGTTAAGGAGGATGTTGGGCAAAGTGAAATAGTTACGAAAACTGTAGTTATTTAACTTCTTAGTCATTTATTTGCAGTATCAAAAAAGTTCCATACTAATTCATTCTGAAAAGCTTTTTGTCTTTTAGCATTTACTGATCTAAGCTGCTTGCTAGAACAAAATGGGCTTTTAAAAATTTGTTAATTTTTCAAGAATTTGATGTAGAGTCAGCCCAAAACATGGTTTTAAGTAACTGAATTGGTTTACAGTATAGCTATGGTTCAAAATATTTCTCCAGGTCGCAGTGAAAAATTTTAGCAAGTCTAAGCAGACATTTCAGTCAGAGTAAAATTATTTGTCTAATCATTCGTCATCAGCTTGAATTAATGAAATAAAACAGTATTTTAAGCAAAAAAAGTCCTTACAAAAACCGATAAAAATAATATTGGGGAAAATATTCACTTTTATTTACTTGTTTTTATTTCCAACTATGCTACAGCAACATCTTTTTACCCTTTTCGAAAATTCAAGCTTGTAAAAAATATTATTTTTTACACTTGCGTCTGCTAGTTTTTCGCCTATTCTTTCATCATTAATATGAGCTGAAAAAGAAACAACTTTAAAAGCTGCTGCAGTTTCGAAAATTAATAGGTTTAAAATAAGCAAAAGGAGAGTAAAATAGTTCTTTAATTTTGCATAAAATACTGAAGTGTATTCAAAAGTAGAAGTAATGATAAAAAACCTAAAACAGTAACGTCGTAGATTTAAATTAAAATAAAGAACTGGAAAAATAAATGAAGCGATAAAAAACGCTTTGTGAAATTATAAATTTACGAGGAAAATCATTTTCAAATTTATTTTTCACTGTTTTTTAATGATTGCAGAAAGGTTCTAAAAATAGAACCTGTTAAATTTATTGGAGCTGAAAAGAAAAAACAAACTTTATTTTTTAGGAAATTTAATTAATAGAATTGAAATATTTTTTAAATAAATAAATTGATTAACAAAAAATTGCTTGAGAAACATTGAAAGTAATTTTAAAATGACAAAAATAAAGCATAGAAATTGCATTTCGTTGAACTAAGCGGATTTGAACTGGAAACTGGAAAAAAACCTATTGAAATACTTTGATATGGAAACCAAATCATTTTACAATATGATCTGCTTTCCATATCCTTTTACTAAGAATTCCTTTCTAATGTTACTCTTTGGAAAAAGAAAGGACAGTTTTCGCCTATTTTCCACTACCGATTTCAAAGAACTGAATGAATATATGAAGGAAAACTCAATATATCGTAAAAATGTTCTTTAGAAAAGCGTTAATTAGATTGAACAGTATCATAAAGATTGAAAATTAAAACTTTGAAAGTCGGGTTCGGAGATCAAAAAGTAGTTTTTAGTTGGTAATTTCAAAAATATTTTGTGAATATTTTAAACATTTTATTAAATTATTCGTTCATTTCAGCTTATGGTTAATTTATTTAAACCCTTGCTTTTACATTCGTAGTGTAACAAGGAATGTACTTGTTTTCTTTGCACTAGCACTGTCCTGGCAGCAAAGCAAGTTTTACAGAGTTCATCTCCTCAGTAAAGGATTTTCACACTCGTTGATTCGTCCTTAGCCTTTTTTTTTATAAAACACATGAGCTAATATTTAGAAAAGTGCCAATTTGAGTCCCAAGTGAATTTTCACTAGTATTTCAATAACTACTTAAAAAAATAATATTCCCCAGAAAGAAGATAAGTTTTGCTTTCATTTCATCTAATAACATCAGAAAAAAAAATTTTTCTTCAGAAAATATTGTTTTTGTACATCAAAAATCAGATCGGTAACGCGTCCCAAGTAGCAAAGCTTAGCATGCAAACAGGTCATGCGCACTTTGTAACTTCCCAAAAAAAAAAAAAAACGCACTTGCACAAAAGACGATTCTATTTTTACCCCTTTGTTAATATTTTACTTCATTTTTGTTTTAATCGATTTCTGATTTTCTAGCAGATGCGAAATAAGCGTGTCCCTAGTTCCGTCGTCAGAGCGGTAACAATAACTTCCGATCTATGTTTAGGCTCCCAAAATCATCACCTGCAGCTATACCACGTGATACTGAGTACCAGGTGGGATGTTATATCGCATCGTAATTAAAAATTTGCATTTCTGCATCTAAAATTGTAGGTAAGATTTTTGAAAGTAATTTTATAATATGTGTGTCATTTAAGACATCGGATCGGTAACACGCGCTAAAACGCCCAGTTTTTATTATTTTAAAAATTATTTTATATATAAGTATAGTCCTTTATTACAAGTAAAAAGACCACGTGTTTGATTTTGGTTTAGCGCGATCGACTCGGAAATAAAAAACAAACTTTGTCAGTTTGTCAGATCGGTAACAGTCAGAGCGATAACATTGAAAAACAGCGAATATGTTAACGAACTAACTCACACGTTTCAGGATTATTAAAAAGCAAAAATCGTAGGTTTTAGCCATATATATTGAATATTTTTGTTCCTAAAAAATGAAAAGCAATTAGTTTTAGTACAATTGCTTCATTTGTGGTTTGTATGACCTGACAATAGAAGTTGGTAAAATAAGAAAAATTGACACTGCAGAAATTAAGTTAATTAATTATTATTATTTTATTTATTTATTTATTGTATTTTATTTTTTTGTTTGGTGCTTCAATTTTTCATAACTTCGCTAAATAACTAGATAATAACTAGCATGCTAAATTTGAATTTCTGGTCAAGAAATTAAATTTCCTGCAACTAATTAAAGAAAAGCAAGCAGCAGAGTTGTGTATTGAAAAAGTTGAAGTTGTGTGTTGTTTCAAAACAAAACAAATGTTTTATGAGCTTGGATTTCCTAATCTTATTATTTATTTTGTCAAAAAACCTTATCGCTCATTTTTATTTCCAAGAAATGCTTTTTTATAATGAAATTTGATTTTTTATCTAATATATATATTTTAATATAATTATCTTAATTCTATGTTAAAAATGCAAGGAAATGATATCATTTTTAGAGACGCTAACGAAGACTGAAAGCATAAACTCAAATATGTAACTCATATTAACATCAGATCTGTAACACTCATCAGATCTGTAACGGCTTAAAAGTGAGTAATCTAAGGAAGGTGTAAATAACTTCCTTGACCTCCCCCCTCTTATTTTCTTCCATTTAGATCCAATTTAGACTTAGAATCCAATATTAATTTTTTTCTGCAAAAAAAATTTTTATCAGAAAACTCCAACTTCAAATTGGCACTTTTCTAAATATTGGCTCACATTTCCTATGTATCGAAACATAAACTTTGAAAACGGCGAATAAAAAAAGATAAACTATGATGCTTCATATATTTCATATATTTACAGTCAGATTTTCCACAAACACTAATCATTTGAGAATATTGGTCGATTTCTCTCTCTTATTTTTATTCTGAAATACGCCCTACTTTTTTATTGCATTCTTAACTAATCGCATTAAAACAGCGTTAATTTCTTACAAACTTTTTTTTTCAATGGCAAATACTGATGAGCTTACCTGAGTCAGCAGTAATTAATACTAGTACAGTTTTTTTTTTTTTAATTTGTGCGAAAGTTTAATATTTTGTCTGGTCACGATAAAGTTATCTTCCATTAACCAGACTAATGGATGCTTAACTTAAAGCGAATTCCCAAAGCAGAGTTTTGCAAATAGCTTATTTGGAATGGCAGTTTTAGACGTAGAAGTCGTTGAGAAGCAAATTAAGTGATGTTGAACACATATCGATTAAGTGCTCGACTGCTCGAAAAAAAACTAAAACAGACTCTGTGTTTCGGCACGTTTTTCGCTGATTGCTTTTAACCTCACTTTATTCGAAGCACTCTCTTTAAACCAATGCCTGGAACTCGCTTAAGCTTGCTAGAAGTATGATCGACAGGAAAAGTTATTTATTTCACTTTTTGGCATTTATTTTGATCTTCTTTGGGAAATAGTGGATTTTTCTTTTATCCTCTTTCAGTTTGGTTTATATTTGAAAACTATTTGATGTGCAGGGAACAAAGACGATATATCTTCAGCCATACATGAAATACCCATTGAGCGAAAATAGCAATTTTTAGCTAACATAAAAAGAATTTTGAATACTTTAAAGGAAAATGAGCATAACAAGCAAAAAGTTATTTTAAAAATATACAAACCTACTTTCCCGTTCATTTATTTTTATTTCTTAACATCTGTTAAGTCTGTCCCGTAATTAACTTAATAAAGAACCAAAGTAGCCTCAAAAAGGAACACTAAGGAGACTGAACATTTTTTCCCTTAAATGTTAAAAAAATTCATATTTTGTACATAGTTAAAAAATTATATTTGAAAAATTAAAATGTTTTCAAAAAAGGTTGTAATTCCCAAGTTTAGTAACTCTCTTACTACAGAAATAGTTTGAAATAATTTGTGACATGAATTTGTTCGATGTCATGTTATTTACAATGCAGTACAAGGTAAATTACCACTAGTGTTCACAATTCAAGTTTTCCCATATAAAGCGTGTCATGAGCCGTGCATTATCTGTCGGCGCTGAGCCGTCATGAATAAATTAATAAGTGGCATACATGTAAATTGCAGCTAGAATGTTAGAATGTAAACTGGCACTTTCGTTCATATTAATGTCAAACTTTCCCCTGTGGGTTTTTAAGACAAGAGAAAAAATCTGGTATGGACCCCACACTACTTCCTTTTACGTGTAAATTTCTTAGTAGTTGCCTTAAGTGTTTAAAAAAGTGCTTGGAGTGAGCAAGGTAACAATTCAAATATTTACTCCCCTAATCTGCCACGAAACAATGCAAAAAATATTTTACAATGGTTAATTTTCTAAATATTGCTGATTTTAAGATCATTCAGTAAATTTTTCGCAAAATATCGCCAATAGCGCGAAGTTGAACCCAAATTCAAAAAATAATTTTTTCGTCAAATTTGTCGCCAACTTGGTGATGTCGCCAAGTTGGCGTCAAACACTTGGCGACCAAAAGCTTGGCGACATATCGCCAAGTGGTCGCGCCAATTCATATCACTTGAAACTGCATTGAAATTAACACTGATTTACCCCAAAAAAGGGGTAAAACACCCCCTTGGGAACATTCGAATGCAACCACAAGGGGAGGTGCACAACTAGACCATTCTCAAAGCCTACATACCAAGCTAGAAGCTTCTACGGCATATAGTTTTTGAGTTATGCGACCCACATACATACATACATACATACATCCGCACATACGTACATACAGACGTCACGAGAAAACTCGTCGTAATTAACTCGGGGGTGGTTGAAAAGGATTTTTCGGCTGCTTATGTGTTGGTAGGTACATATGCATGTGCTGACAGGTCGAAAAAACTACTGAACATTCATTCGGGGGTGAGCAAAATCAAAATTTAGACTCAAATTTGAGTGATTTTTTTTTTTTTCGCGATCACAATACTTCCTTTACTACGTAAAAGGAAGTAAAAAATGAGCGAACCTGGAATCTCAGGATATTTAACACTTCTTAGTTATTTATACGTCACTTCTAATGATTTTCCTCTCTGATTGTCCCAAATACAGAGTGTCCCTTAATTAGAGGCAAATCCATGGAGGTCCCCCACCTTAAAGGGACTAGAAATGTCTCTTAAATAGAGGTGCCCCTTATTCGGTGTCCTTTAATGGAGGTGCTACTGTATATCCTCTCACTGATGGCTGAAAATATTTTACAACAGTAGTATGAATTCCGCATGCACGATAGTTCACCTCGAAATATAAAAGTAAAAGCAGTGGGTCGGTAACACATAGGTTTTTATTTTATAGGTTTGTCAGACTTGTGAATGACCATTTCAATCGAATTTTATTTCAGAAATCTATAAAAAAAAAAAAATTTCATGTCATTGAAAAGATGTTAATTGATATGTATAAATATTAAAAAAAAAAAAACTATCAGATGTTTGAGGATTCTGGTTTAAAATTTTCTTGGGGTTGAAGTAAAAAGAGGTATAACACTTTTTCGTGATGTCGTCATGCTATGTTTGCGAGAATGTCTCGATGGATTACAAAAATGTTTTTAGCGACCAATGTGAAATACACTTCTTATCTCCAAGAAGTTTTTTATTTAACTTAATTATAATCACTTCAGATCGAAAATTCCAGCATGAGGGAACTGCGCTAAAGATTTGTTATGTTTTTTTCAGTTTCATGAGTCTCAAACAAGGGCAAATTGCTTGCAGTTCTGTCTTAACTCTGACTTTGTTCTGTAAATGCTTTGAAGGGAGCCTGCTACTACTCAAACTTAACAAAACTTTTTTAGAACGTTCCTGTGTTATTCCAGGTAACACGGCTAGTTTTTACTAGACTGGTTTCTGAAATATGAAGAAATACTCCAGCTGAATTTCAAAAATGTTCGTAGCTTTCAGCAGAAAACTTTCCTATTTTTGCAGACATGTTCCTGGCAGAAATTATGCACACTATCTGCCCATTATTGTTTAAAATTTTTCTGATTTTTTAGAATTATTATTTCAGTGAAATACTTTGTGTGTACTTCTTACATTACTTGAAACGTTATTTTAATTTTTAAAAAAATCTTCAAAACGTTCGTTAAGAATGATTGCTACAATTTAAATTTTTTTTAATTATTTTTTTTTGAAAAGTTCATTAGATGTAATGCTTAATTGCCTAACGAGTTTGAAAATCAAGATTTACTTTTACACCATTAAAACAACGCTATTACATACTTCAATTTTACACCTCACGTTTTAAATATTTAAAATACTAGTATGAATCTCATGTCGTTGGATAGTAAAAAGGGTCAAAAGGGTCTCCATCTACCCTCTTTTAACATTTCCCCCCTTTTCTGTCATCGTTCGTCGTTTCTTCCAGTTACTGCGTTTCTTCCAGTTCTACTTTAAAAAAAATCCTTAAATAACATTCTTTAAAAGCAGCCATCCTTTCAAAAGTCATATGTTACACTTGACAGAAAAAAAACCCACTATTTATTTTGCTAACATTATCTAACCATTGGCAATGTTGATAACAGAGCATCACTTCAATAAAACACTAAAGAAAATGAAAATATTCCAACACAAAAAAACAGGGAAATATTTAAGTAAAAACAACACAAAGTGAACTGTTCCTAAAGGAAATATTTATACAGTACCAAATCCATATTTAATCCGTACTCCGAACTATTCTTTCGAAAGATATAACTTAGTAATCAGGAGCATATCATAAAGATTGTAGACTTGAGAGATAAGTTTTTCCAGTAAACGAAAATAATATTGTTCTTTAGCAGACGATGCATAATTTATTTTGATGAAATATAATAGGGTAAGCCAGCAACGCCCTCCGACATCAAACGATTTATTGAACGCTCTTTTATCATTTAAAAATGGTTTTCTCAGACGATCTAAGAGATTTATAACATATATGCTTTCTTGGGAAGTGATATAAAATGCATGAAATGTGTATGTGTGGCCCGCATGTTGTACATTAAAGATGAGATTTTGCCTATTAAGCTGTGGAGTATGAAAAATTCATGGTGTCGGAAGCGGAGGAAGGAGGTTTTTTTTTATTCCCTGCTTGTTACATCTTAGAGGACATTTTAAACTTCTATGAGCAAAATGTGTGTAAGTGCTAAAATTAAACATTTTTAAACGACCATTATAACCGGTTTAATATGTTAAATTTTACGTTCTCTTTTCTGGTTTTAATGCAACTGCACGACTGTGGCTCAGAACCCTGCTGTAAATTGAGGTTATATATTGAGGTTTAATTTGGCTCAGAACTCAACTAAAAGAAAGTAAATCCTGTAAAAAGACATTTTCTAGTAAATAATGGGATCAAACTCAGAAACTTACCCAACTCAGACTCTAACCAGCATCCAAGAATCCCTAATGGGCCTGAATCTCGGGATGTTATTCATTGTGCAATGTGTATTATAATAACGAAATAAAAAAATACTTTGCTACCATTTTGAGGAAATATTTTTTAAAAGTTATACGACTATTTACCAATGCGAAAAAAAAAAACATTTTTTTTCTTTTCTGGAGCAGTGGAAAATTGCTATATGTTTTCTTCTCACTCACGATTTTCTTTTAGAACTCACGGCTTTCACACAACGCTTTTACCAATTAAGCTAATGGGCTTTGATATCTGGATTCTATTTAGCTGCTCAATAAGACATTGCACCGGAAAAATAACTGAACAAATGCCTCTACCCAAGCAGCATAATCTCATCGGCCGATGATCAGCCATTCATCGAAACCCGATGAAATTTTCATCGGCCGGTGATCGGATTTCGATGAGTTTTCATCGGGAATTGCTCCAATATGTCTCATCGGCCAATCAGAATCCGAGCAGCAAAATGCGATGAGTTTACGATGAGATTTGGAGCAATTTACGAGCAGTGCAGTCCCGTGCCGATGAATTTAGGATCAATTTAGATGAAAATACGATGAGAGTTGGATCAATATACGAGCAGTGTAGTTCCGTGGCGATAAATTTTGGATCAAAATACGATGAGAGTTGGATCACTTTAAAGAAAAAAGTGAAAAAAAGAAAAAAGAGCGCAGTTTAGTTCCGTGGCAGTGAATTTTGGAACCTCTTTTTTATTTCCCCCAACCATTTGCGACTGGCCAACTCCAGCATCGAACCCGAGTTATCGGCGCGGAAAGCCAACGCTCTACCACCACGCTACCAAGTCTACGAATACTGAGACCGACACTGCATATTTAACAAAAATTTGAGATTGGGAAAATTTTCATCAGAAAATTTGATCTTTACTACCTCTTTCCGATGAAATCTGTAGCTTGGCATATTTTCATCGGGAAATTTGATTGGAAGTATATAGTTTTCCAATAACACATAGCTCGGTTAATTTTCATCGGGAAAATTTGATCGGAAGGATATCTTTTTTCGATGGAATATAGCTCATCTTATTTTCATCGGGAAAGTTGATCGGAAGGATATCATTTTCCGATGGAATTTTGCTCATCTTATTTTCATCGGGAAAGTTGATCGGAAGGATATCATTTTCCGATGGAATTTTGATCATCTTATTTTCATCGGGAAAGTTGATCCGAAAATATCGCTTTCCGATGAAAAGTAGCTCATCGAAAACCGTGCTCGGATACTGATCGGAACGATGTCGTCGTGCGTTACGGGATCAGTTTACGAGGAGTTAGTTGATCGGCCGAGCAAAATCCGATGAGTTGATGCTACTTGGGTACTTACCTAAATATTTTTAAAACTTTATATTACGATTTAACATGCCTAAATAAATGTTTTTTTTTTCCTTCTGATTTTAACCGCAGCAGGATTGTAGATTCTTGAAATATGTTTGAATTAGATTTTCATGAAAATTTCAGTCAGAATTCTGCTGAAGAGTTCATTGAAACTGACATTTTGTTTAGTCAAATGGAAATGCGAACTCACGACCTTCACGTTATTAACACAACGTCCTAATCAACTGAACGAAAGAGCCTCCATTCCGGTTTGCTACACCCCTATCAACTGCCGTGACGTAAAATTCCGCTACATTTTTTCAGAAAATTCATCTATACAGGAGATTTGCACGAAAAACGGGATTTTACACACTGAAATATCGTTTCTTAGTAAAATCTTCTTTAGTTAAGCATTAAATTAACGCAGACGACATAAGATTTGTAACTATATGACGACGAAAATTAGTCACTCTAAATAAATATTTAAAAAAATATGCGCTAAACTTGTTTTTATCTTTATGGGTTATCTGAAAAATCAAGAAAACATCAACTGCGGTAAAGTAAAAGTAATAGTTAATCGTAATTGAAGGGCTTGGATGATGAAGGGGCTATGTTATATTTTTAAAAATGAACACTCTGAACAATTATAATGGATACAGGTAAGCAAACAAAACTTAGTATACATCAAAAAATAGATGTCATAGACCAATTTCATACGCACACTAACGACGAAATCAGAAAACAAAAAAGCTGTAACAACTGCAACAATAAACTTTGAACTTTAATTACTCGCAATTTCTGTTTTGTCACATAACCCCTTCATCTCCCAAGTTCTTCAATTCTCAAAATAATAATAATAAATAAGTAAATAGAAAATAACTTTTACATCTTGAATTCAATTACTCTTTCCGCAATCACAAATTGAGATAGGGATGCGTGTGAATGTGTGTATAAGTGTATTTGTAGCGCTTGAATGCCACCTTCCAGCAGAAGCGGAGGCCCCTGGCCAGAGGAGCGATCTCGCAACTGTAGCGGAGGGTAGAAAGTGGTGATCGCAGTGGCCCCAGTCAAAAATCACTGGAAGCGAACTCCGGTCAAATGAAAAAAATGAGCAATTAGTTAATTGCTTCAAAAAAAAAAAAAAAACTTTGGTTGTTCCTAGACATTTGAACTATATATTTTTACCTCTATACGAAAGTCCGCTGTTTTCTTTAAACCAAATCTCTTCCTTCCAATAACTTCAACACAGCACGAAACACAAGCTTTTGTCACTAATGGCTATGCACGTTTCAATCCTTCAGAAGGAAAAACATTTTACGGTGTAAGATTTCATCGCTATGGCGGTATTTCATCATGAGCTTTAAAACCTGAAATTTCTGGCATACAAATTGATTTCTTATCAGAGTGATGGAGTGAAAAAAAATCGTTCACATATTTACCATTCACTTTTTTTTTTCAATGTAGAATTTTAGTGTTTGCGCAAGGAAGAATGTTTGCTCTTCAAGTCAATGCCATGAAATTCTTAACTGATATTTGTAGGTCATAAAAAATATTCCTTACAAAGAACCGCCCTGAATAAAAGAGAATTACGCAAAAATAGAGAATTAAAAACGTCACTAAAACAAATTTATCGTCATTTACTAGATGAGCACAAAAAGTGTTTTTTTTTTTTTCTCATACAGCGAATTCAGTAGCAAAGTAACTTGTTTTATTCACAATGACACATTGAGAACATAGACATTTTTCCTTTTTTCGGATTTGCCACTTTTCATGGTTTCTTTTTCCTTAATAGATACTTTACTAGAAATTTAAAGTTTAATACCGCATTTTCATTTACGATAAAAAATGCAATTTTTCATTAGTTGATTGAAGATGTGACATGAGAGAGGATTGTATTTAAGAAATTTCAAGAGAAAATAAAGTTTTCTCTAGTTGAAGATAGATTTTGATGAATATTTTTAAAGTCATCAATGAATATAAACTATTACCGTAAAATGGGGTGTATAGGAACAGCGGGGTCAATCGGAACAAAACTTCCCACCGTACAAAGAAATTCTTCATAAATATACTATTGGGTATTTTTCGCCATTAGTTTTTTTTAGAAAGGTAAGTAGGAAAAAATTACTTTTGTCAATCTGGCAACGCTACTGGCTTCTAAGGAGGGCTGCACGTGCAATGCTAGAAAACATCACATTTTCATAGACTGCAAAACTTCATATGCAAGAACAAACCTTCTTATATTTTAAACCTAAGAGTGGTGTGTTTCAACTATACATGTATCTGAACAACAGAATACCACATTAGTATTTACATTTTTTATAAATTGTGTCATAAAATTGAAGAATTCTGAAAATGCCAGAGGAAAAAAATTTGCGGGGTGAATCGGAACACTTTATTCTGTTGTTCCAATTCAAACTTATTTGAAGGAAACTGTTTGAAAACTCAAGATTCTAACCCCAATTCTTATAATCAAGACAAGGACTTATCACTGTTTATCCCTTCTCGTGAGCAACTAGATCTTAGAATGACAAAAAGGTGCAGGTTGCAAAAGATTTTTCTCCAGGGGACTTTTTTTTTTACTAAAATACGAGGGGAAAGTCATATAAACTTTATGTAGTGTAAAGTCCGACACACATACAGTGATGAATAAGCGAAAAAATCTTTCAGGACAATCCCCGAACCCAGAGACTTTAAGAAACTAAAGAAAAGGCAGAGTTCATCCCAGAAGATGTTATGAAAAAACTTAAGCCAAGTCACAATTGCTAGTTTTAAGGACAAGTACATATTTGTGGACGACATGAGTGACTTCCATTCATGTGAAATCTTTGTATTTCAATTCAAAAGCATTTCTTAAAATTACTTTTCATTTTTCATAAGTTCAAAATTATTTTGAATTTTGACAAATTATAAACGCTTACTGGTATTGAAATTATACTTTTATTTGACGGTAATTATCTGTTCTTATTCTCCCCCATCAATATTACTCATGTTTGTGAGACCTATTACAGGTTAAATTGATAAAAATAAAAATTTTAACATGTGTTCCGATTGACCCCTATCAGCGGGGTGATTCGGAACACCCATAATTTCCTATATATTTTAATAATAACTGTTCAAAATGTTTTGTCTTTGCTTGGAATATCAAAAGTAAAGCACGACCGAAGTTTTTACCCAAAAAATCAAATTAAAAAAAAATCTTTTAACTGCTTTTTTTACAATCAAAGCTGAAAAGTGTTCCGATTCACCCCATTTTACGGTACTTAATTTTATAACTACTACGTAGTTATTTATTACTTTCAAACATATAATTAATGCTGTAGTACTTATTTCCAGTTTATCTATGAAAGTTGCATGAAACACACAACCGCATTAAAAAAAATCTTTTATGGCCCTGCTCCACATCTTCGGAAAACGCGACCGAAACCGAAGGCAGAAACCGAAAATCCGGGCACTTTCCATAGGAACACTATTTAATCCATTTTACGTTTCTGCTTAATTTTCCTGTTTCACGTCAATGTGGAGCAGGGCCCTTAGTCAGTTTTGCGGAATGAGCATTTCATTGTAACAGTAGTCACCTGTTTTCTAGCATTGAAATCATCAAAATTGGAAGAAAAACACTATATTATTTCTTTCTTTAATTCAATGCCATGATTTATTATAAAATATATTTTAAACAGCCTATAACTTCAGAATCGTGTTAGTTTTCATTATTTTCAGCTGCAGTTTTTTTCTAATTGAGATAAAACTTGTGTAAAATTTGTCTATCAGTCTAACACTAGTTTCTTATGTTCTGTTAGTAGGTGAATTTTTTTATCTCAAAAGAATTAAAATTTGCAACATGCAGCAATTGTGTAGATTATCACCAACAACTTTCCATAATGTATTCGTTTCAGTTGAAAACAAATTAGACCTTACACAGAATATATTTGATCTTATGCAGAATATGTATTATTTTATTATTTTG
>JAXGGA010005376.1:0-78831 GCA_038373865.1 Uloborus plumipes
CTTTATCTTTAAAAATCATGGGGTGAAAGTGTAATAAGCCTTGTTTACTGCTGCACTCACGTATACGTGCGGGAAAATAATACTTTTTGTGATGCATTATTAGCTTTAAAGTATTTTTATTGCGTCTCAAAGCTTTAAAAAATTTTTAAATGTATTTAACAAAATGCAGAAACAGCTAAGTGGCAGCTGATAACTTCACATAGGATTAAAAATGCTGGAAAAAAATGTTGTGATAAAAAAATAGATACTTCTTTTTCTGCTTTTTCAAAAGTGATTTGTTCATTTTTTAATCTGAAGCGAACTTACTGACGGAGTCTTGTTCCTCTAGCGTTAATTTAATTTGTAAGCAAATATATTTCGTTTCAGTATTTTTTGGAGATTAACCTGAGTTGTTACAATGCTAGTGAGATGAAATTTTGAAAAAAAAAAAAAAAAATGCCCATAATTTTTGAAAAATCTACGAAGTCTAACACTTAAAATCACGTAGGGCTTCATTGTAAAAGCGCTTTGTTTGCCGCCCTTAAAGTGACATCTGGCGGCGAAATTCCTCACCCGTCCCTCGCTTTTTGAGGGAAAATTACAGGCTGGTGTAGAGCGGAGCGTCCATCCTGGTAGGTTACGTCAGAGCTTACAGCCTTCAAACATATACATCAGTGCAGCCATTTAGTGAGCTAAATCAGAATTAATCTGCAAATTTTATGAGGAGGAAAGTAGTTTTTGCATTTTTGGGCAGTATCTAACATCTGACGAAAAAAATATAAGAGTTAGAAATAAAATATAGGAGTAAGTAAGAAATATAGGAGAATATATGACAAACTGAGAAAATATAGGAAATATAGGAGATATAGGAGGACTATGAGGCCTGTTGGCCATGTGCTGTTATTCTTAGTGAAAACATTGCTTCTAATGCAGTGTCAGAGCATTCAGAACTCCTTGATGTTTGGAGAAACAGAGGCAGGACTTTCATCTGCCGAGAATGAAGGCATAGTACTGGGTTTTTCATTTTCTGTCAAGAATGTGTGCCTGAAAATTAAATTTCATACTTTTTTCTGCAATAAGACTGTGAATGAACAAATAAACAAATCCCGTATTTTCGCCGTATAAGACGCACTTTTCTCCCCAAAATCGGGAGGGAAAAAGTGCCCGCGTCTTATAAGGCAAATACAAAAGCCCAGATTTTTCTAGATTTGCCTCCTTAAAAATAGGGTGCATCTTATATGTCGAAAAATACAGTATTCCTTTCATAGACCTGTATGAATCAGTTTTGATTTTGGGAACAGTTTTTAAAATAGGACATTTCTACACAAGCGTAGTGCTTGAAGTACTTGCAGAACAATTTTGGTCAAATGATTTTATATTGCAAAACATCACGAAGTATCCTGCTTTGGGGCTACACACTTTTTGTTGTCCAAAGCCATGGTGACCTTGTCGTAAAAGGTATATAATAATGATAAATATGAATTCGTTTTAAGAAATAGAAAAACTAAAACCACTTATTTTTGTGTACACATTTTTACAATTTAATTTTTTAATTGCAATTAAATCAAAAAATGATAAATCATTCCTTAGGGAAGTAGTAAACGTGCACATTACTTACTAGCTTTGAAATATTAGAAAGAGTAAATTCGGTGAGACATCTTCAGAGGTAAGTGGGATTTCCCAGTGACCTCCCAAAATTTCTTATTTGGAAACATTATTGCAGCAATGGTATTTTCTATTTGTCTACTTTTTACATGTTATGATTATTTTTTTATATTATATAATACCTGCATATGCGTAAACCAACATAAAAAAAACAAAGCGGCCTGAGGTCTCTTAGAGTCTTTTTGTTTCAAAGAAAAAGAATAGCTCCTTTTAATACGTTTTCTGGTAGCAAAATAAGTCCAGTATGTAGGTCAGATGTGCTAAAACTTAAAGGATATGAAAAAAAGGTAGGGTAAGTGCTCCAGTAGTCTGCCACAATGACATAAAACTCCTCATAAATAGTACATTTTTAATTCAAAATCAGATATGACGCATTCACATTCATGTACCTATCCTCAATCCTCAACCAGTGGCAGTTAAGTTATGGGTACTTTTTTTGAATTAGTAATGAGTCATTTCATTTTGAATGGTGTGCCCGTCATCCAAGATTGCGATTCTGCTTACTTTTCAGCTAAGAGGACACGTCTTCTTAAAATGGCCAATTACTCATGAATTAAATTCTACTGTAAATTTGAGTGATTTTTATCTCAACGGAATGTCTAACATGATGTTCCAATGAAAGAGCGAACTCCTGGTTAGCAGGCCAGTCATTTGGGGGGGGGGGGGGTCAATATAATGAGTTATTTAATGAGTGCCAAGCATGTACTTATTCTTTCTTTTCCAATATTCCCCATTTTTTGTTTTACCAAAGGTTCAAGAACCCTGTGCTCTATTTAGGAAAATTGTTTCAAATGTTGGTAAATTTTCACTAATGATTCTCCTCAAATGTTCGACTTTGAGGGTTTTCTTTGACCAGTTTTCTTCGCTAGAGAATTAGAATTGTGCTGAGTTAATTTCAAAACCACATGGATACATTGTTGCAAACTAAATTTTGGTTTGTTTTCAAGGTTATTCCTCGTTTACTAATATTCTTGTCGAAAGCTGTAAGATTACTTTCATGACATCCAGAGTTCCATTTACTTCCTTATTTCATCTTACTTCAATTAGTTTAAAACTAAACTTAAACTTTACTTTACTTTAAATTAGTTATTTTTGAATGTATTTTTACTTGCAGTTTTGGAAGCAATCATTTTTGAAACTAGTTTTAGTTTTATTTTCCGTATGTTGAAATTCCGTTCTAATGAATGTAGAACAGTCAAGTGCCGATGTGATTATTGGTCATGAATTGTGTCGACTCTATTATTACGTCTTTATGTTTACATCACTAAAAACTGCTGTTCACTATAAAACTAGACATATTTTTAGACGTTATTCAGAAAAAAATACTTTTTTAGTGCTTAGTTAGTAGAGTTTTTAAAATAAAACTTTTTTTAGGCAGCTAAAGTATAAAAACATTTATGTCCTGAAAATTCTGTGCTAATAGTACTGTCTAAAATTAATAATGGTAGATTGATAGTTAGAGAAATAAGTAAAGCACATAGTGTATCAAGTACACTAACATGATCATCTATAGTTGAGTACCAGCGGTACCACGAAAAATATGACCCGACTAAGTATAATGCATCGCTGCAGGCCCGTCATTTCATGTTTTTTGAGGAGGGGGGGGGGGGGCGCAAAAGGGTGCAAACACAATGCAATTTCATCGAAAAAAGCAAACACCACTCGTTTATAAACTGATTTCTCAAAACCAGCAAATGACCCCCCCTCCTGACGGGTCTGGTTCGTTATGTTTCCCTCTGTTTTGTTTTTTTTAATTCAACCCCCTATATCAGATAAAATCAATGAAAATGAAGTGGCCGCCTACTGGACTAAACGTGGCCGAGCAATGGATTTCTGTGGCCAACTACTGGAGCATTTACTAGTGTTGACAAGAGCTTGGATTTTAACAATTTTTTTCTTTTAATTTCTGAAACAAGTAGGTGATTCGCTATCAGAAAGGTTCATTCTAAAGCTTTACCTTGTTTTTGTTGCTGTATTGATAACCGAAAGTTCTAGGTTAGCCAAGATCCACAAAAGATCTCTTAAATGGCCGACTACTGGAGCACTTACCCTATATATATGTGCGAACAGAGAAAGGAAAAAACTCACGAGACTCAATTTTGTTTGAATTTTTAGAACTTTTAGCTTTGTAGTGCAATTAACTCAAAAAAAGGATAAATCATTAGTGATGGAATAATTTAATTTTCATATTACTAGCTGGCAATGACTGGAAATATTGGTAAAACGTTAATACTACGAGATATTTTTAGAGGCTCCCCAATGAGAGGTCACTGTGACCTCCTGAAAAATTTCATATTTGGAAAAAATTTCAGAAGATTCAGCAACTTTGGAAACAATATTGCAACATTGAAGTTTCCTATTCTTTACATATGGGTTGGATCGTATTTTATCCATCAGAAAAATTGGGAAATTTCTTCGGAAAATTAACTTGCGAGAACTTGCGCAGGGTCGATAACAATATCAGCAATTTTTGTTTCCATTTCTTAGAATTTCATAGCCAGATAAGGAAACCATCTTTTCAGTAGCTGCAATTTTGTCCTTGGTTCATGTGAGGGTGTGGTTGGAATTTTCCTTTAAACCCTTTCCATTCTTACAAGAAAGGGTGATCTTTTTCCACCATCATTCGAGTTCTCGTGTGATAAATAACGGCGAGAGTTCTGAGAATATTCATTGCATTATCCAACCTACTCTCTCAGTGTCCTCTACAAGTTTCCCACAATTTACTCTCTTTGGAATGTAATTTGCTTAGAAACCCATCTTAAAAATTATTCAGCATTCCAAATAATCCATAGTTAGTAACATTTTTAGACCAAATTTTGGATTCAACTACTCTATTTTCCCTGGACCAAGGATTAATCAAAATTATAAATTAGTAGAAGTAATTTTTTTATGAAATCAATTAAATAAATAATCATATCAATCAAAATATGTTGTCAACAATGTCGAGGATTTCTATTTTGAAATATAGTAGAACTCAATAAGAGACACTAAGGGGACGTGACTGACTCTTAAATAGAGGTGTCCCTTGTTCAGAGATTCAAGAAATGGTGCATGCCAAAAACCTAACTCAGTATAATATTGTAAAAGTGTAAACTGTTAGCATTTAAGATTAAAAACTGAAAATGCTTTGCACATACAAATTTTTACTTTTATCATTCTATTGAAAAAAATACTTTAAAAATTGAAATTTAATCAATTTGAATTTAATTTAGCGGAATCAATTTACAGAATTCATCAAATCATAATTTCTTTTGTGGACTTCTTCACAAGCAGAGGTCAGTACATGGAAGGCCTTACTTAAAGGGACTGAGAAAAGAAAAAGTGTACCTTTAATAGAGGTGTCCCTTAAAGGAGGTACTAATGTATTTCTCTATACTTAGATGTTACATAGATTCAAATGGCAACTAGGTTACTCATTTTGAAGCCTAAAATATTATTTTAGACGCTATGACGCCTAAATTTAAATTCTTATTTCTAAAACTGTTCCTTTTTGCAAATTTAACTGTATCGGAGTGTAAATGAGTATTTGTACATTTTTCACTGTACTTTATTACAGTAATATGACGTGACTTCAGTGGCTCATATGAATATTGATACTTATCTGTTAGCCGGGAGAGAACAAAAAATCGGAAATCTAGAAGCAAAACTAATGGCAAATCTATCAACGGGAAAAAGTATGCTCAGCGGTAACAAATATGGCTGTAAGATATTTGGCATGGTTGATAATTCTACATTATTTAGCGATTTTTCGCATTGCGCCCGTTCAACAGATAAGTACCTGGATGTTCATCACCACACTTGAAAAAGCTATAACAGAAACACATGAAACAGTTAAGAATAATTTATCTTTATTTTCTTCATTTCTATAGGATTATGAAAAGCTGAAAATTCCAAAACTTTGAACAGGTAATGCTGTAGATAACCATTTCTTAAAATGATAAAAATATTGCATTTGATGCATACATTTGTCGATGAATTAGTTTCATGGGTGCTACTCTAAAAATTAACAAAGACTGAAAAGCACTTGGCATCATTTTGCTACACAAACATGTTAGCGCGTAATATGTCTGTAGTTTAATGCACAAATATGTTGCATTTTTATGTTGTAATTAACTATATAATAAAACCAAATCGCAAAATTAAGTAAAATCTAAACTTTCAGAATAGTTTTTTCGAAAAGATTTTTTGGAAGAAAACGCGATAACGAAAAAATTACTGTATTAGTTACTGAAGAAAAAAAAGCTTCGAATTCACGCTAAAAGATTCTTGACAATAAAAAGTTTCTGGTAAGAGATTCTTCGCTAAAAAATAACACTGGAAAAAACAGCTTTAAAATAATTTTCTGGATTAATGTAGCTATGATTGAAATAATTGAATTACTAGTTTTCAAGGTGCAACTAGAGAGAAAGTTATTAAGCAGTTGCTTGTTTTTTTTTTTTTTTGAAAAATCTAAATGAGATATTTTTTAAAGCTTCATTTCATTTTTTCCCAAAACAAATTTCCAAATGATACGACATTTTACAGAATACGGAATTCCGTCCGTCAGACGGAAGTGTGGCAGCCATGATTAGTTTGTATCAGTCTTTCATCAGAACTACATAACTGCAATAAGACCTCTCAGTGGCGCAATCAGAAACGTTTCGAGGAGAATCCATATCACCACAGAAACTTACAAATCCATAATTTAATAATACCGCAAAAATTTGGAATTTCAGTCGAGCAATTCAGATTGCCCACCCTCCAAAAATCCAAGTTTGGGGCACCTTATCTGTTGTGTAGATCTATATGCAGTAAAATGCATTCTCTTATACTGCCGTGCTGAGCACTAAAGTGGTATCTGCACTTTTAAGCAAAATTGAGTTATCACCACCAGGTGTCTCTTTGGGACCTATTTTACCTGAATACAATAGTACATGGTCATTTGAGAACGAGAAAAATTTTAAACACAAAACTGAAAAAGTATCATCTGAATCAAATGCATGGTGACACAAAACTTTAAAACAGCACCTAACAGATAAGGTAAGTGTTCGTGAATAGAATCGCTACTCTAGAGAAAAATTCCTGGAAGTGGCAAATATTGGCGACAAACAGCAACCCTAATCGTTAACTTCCACTACTGATTCTCCCTGAATTCACTATAGGTGCCCCCCCCCCCAGAAGAAAATTACATTGTACTATAAAGTATATAATTTCAGTGTAACTCATAGTGCAATCTTCCTAGTTGATCGTGTGTGATCCCTTTCGCTACCACCGGCACATATACAGTCAATTCTCGATAACTCGAATTTGAAGGGACCGAAAAAAACTTTGACTTAGCGGAAGATCGACTTATCATTAGTTTCGATTTCCAACATTTAAATAATAAAAACTTGGAATATTCAATTAATGTATAGATAACTGACAAGTTAAATTAATTAAAGTGTACAATTTTAATTAAAACTTTAAGAAAAAGAAATCCCTCTTTTTGTACGAACCACTACAGGTGTTATTCCTTTATTGCACATTGATTCAACAGATCTTTGGACTTCAGATTTTTCCTGAATCAACCCCCCCCCCCCCCCCCCCCACACACACACACAAGAAGAATAAATAAAATTTCATGCTCTCACTTCAAACTTTTATCTGCTTTTTAACTATTAAATGTTTAATCACTTCAAGAAAACTTCGAGATATGGAGGAAAATTAACATAGAATTGAAGACAAAGGGATCGGGACCGAATAAGAAATCCGAGTTATCGCGAATTGACTGTATGTCCCGCAGGCAGTTTCAAATGACCCTATGGGCTTGCATTATTGTGAATGCATGTCCTGCAGGCACTCCTTGATTCATTGACATTTCAGTGTAATTTTCTTCTTTTTTCAGAATTTATCAATATTTGCGTTGTAAATGATGTAATTAGGTTTTGTTTTACCTCTTAAATTGGTAGTAAAAGGGTTAGGTTAGCATTAGTTGAATTGTGCAATCAAAATTTTCTATTCAAAACCTTAAGTTTCAGTCACACTGAAGCTTGTTTTTCAGACTTGAGACCCATGGTTGAAAGTTTAAAAGTTGTTTAAGTATTTTTAAAATACACTTCATTGTCTTTACATAGTTAACTCAATTATCTGAGCAATAGAATGGCACGGCAGCCCCAGATAATTGGGAAATTGTGAACGCACAATACTATCGTATGCAATAGTAAAAAAATCAAATCACAACAAATACATTTAAATTATTGCTGAAAACAATAACATTAAAAAAAAAAAAAATCTTTAAACGCTAAAAACCAATACACACCCATTTTCCTGCACTCAGAAAATCATCACCGTAACAAAACACTAAAGCATGAAGACCCGTTGAAAATTCGAATTGCTCATAATCTGACCTTGGATAATCGGCAGTTTACTGCACCACTGAAACTGCACAGCAGTATTATCAATCACAGCATCTCTACATAGCTGAATATTCGAATTGGAAGCATGTAAGTAACTGGTAGATGTTGAATTTAATCTGCAATGTCCTTACTTTTTTTCCTATATACACTATGTTGTAACAAGAGGTAAAAGAATGAAAAGAGAATGTTATTTAAAGAAACTAATTGAAAAGCTGAAAAATCCATTTTACTCTGGTAACTTTCATAAAAGTTAATAGCCAAGTATTCGAATAAAGTTCAGAAACATCCAAGAAAATTTTCTCCTTAGAAAGTACCTTACCGAATAATTTAAAAGACGATGAACAAGGGATAGTTTGTATTTTATGAGTGGTTAAAATTTACGCTATACTATAAAAAAGGTGACCTTTGTTAAAAGCCTAAAATGTGTGTGCATTATATCATAAAAAAATACGATAGAACTTATTTGAAATACCATATAAAGAACATTCCCACCATTGTCATTGATTACTATTATTAGAAATTATAATGAGAAAAACTCAAAGCTCTGCATTATCACTACTTATTAGTAAAAGCAGTTACTTTTGTGGATAAGAATATTTAAAAATCTCATTTCGTTAAACATTTTCTTATTCCATTATGCTAGTAAGATCATAATCATAAAGTTCACGCATGAATAGACTATTTTTAACAGCTAAAAGCCAGCTTGATGGATAGTATTTATTTAAGCTTAATTTCAACATAGGTAAGTCTCTGCACTACTCTGCCGAGTTAATTGGATATACCGCAAGTTATTAAAAAGATTATGTGAAAATTTGCTCATCTTAGCATGCTACCTACTGTAATTCTAATTAAAACATGTAAATAAAGTAAATTGCTAATCTAAATAGCGTACAACATGGTACATTATGCTGAAATACATCTTTTAAAGAAAGTATTAGTATTAAAATGTATTTGCACCAAAACATGAATTAATTTAATAAATATTGTAATTAAGGATAAGTAATATACAATAGAAAGGTATATTTAAGAGTAAATAATACTAATCAGAAAAGAATAATAAAGGGGAAAACATAAAACTTTATATGCAGCAGAAAATTAAATAAGAGGAACACAAAATTTAACAAAGCAAGCAGTAAGTGCCAAAAAATTCCAACTATGTCTAATTGATGAGAATAAAAAGTTCAACTAAAAAGTGAACCTTTTGAAACACTTAACAAATATGTTTTAAGCAGCGTTGAGGCAAAACATGTATTCATACATAAAAAAGTATCCAAATAGTAGAATGGAAGTTGAAAGAAGAGAAAAACATCCAATTTAATAGCAAAAATGGGTCCCAAAAGAAGCATTGAACTTTTGATGAATTTAGGTTCTAAACACTCTAGGAAGTATTTTGACCAGAAATTTACACTGGAACATGCATTATTTTTAGTAAAAAATGTACAAAACTAAAGGATACATAATAGATGATACAACTAAGGTGCTATGTTTATACTAAATTAACAACATTTTAAGCAGAAAAAAATTCTGAGATCTAATGCAGAGACATTAACGAACATATTCTTACGAAGGAAAACAATTTTTAGTAAAAACTATATTTTCTGTTAACGAAAGAAGGTAATTTAAAGACCTTAGAAACGACAAATAGTAGGAATAAACATCACTACAAGTGAAAAAAATTAGACAAAAAATCGCTGCTGCACAATAGACATATATCGTAATGAAGATGAAACTGTTCAGAATCTAAATATTTTCAAATTTATTAAATAAACATCAAAACAATGTTTGTTTATACGTAACATAGCAGAAAAAAAAAGCAACTTACCTTATCCATCGTCAATATCCAACTTTATCACAAGTGAAATTTAATCCAATTTGACAGTTTATATTGTTCAATATACAAATTAGATCACCTAAATTTAATTCATCAGTTCACTAGTAACTTTAAACACGACGATGCAAACGCCGAATAACAAAAACACAAATCGAGTCAAAATGGCAGCCATTCGTCAGTCGCCATTCCATCGCTAAAGTTCTAAGCAGATCGTCGGCACAAAAATAACTCTTAACTTCATTGAATTAAAATTCGGGCACTATAAAACCAATAATGCAGAAAATACTGTGTTGTAAAGCATGCCACGGCAAGTACAATAACAAAACTGAATCGCAAAATTTTGCAGCCACGTTTCAAGAGACTATGCGACATTCACCATTTTTTAATTCCAATTCTTCTTCTCCCCGATGTAGTGACGTAGAAAGTCTCGCAAAGTCACGTGAGGCTCGGCGAGAGCAGAGAGAAGTTACACTCCAAATTGTAAATTAGTAACAAATTCTTCGTAAAATAACCATTAATTTGCAGTTGTCCGGATCAGAAAAGTCAGTTGACAAAGTTCTAGACCTGGATTTTTTAAATTCTGTTAAAATTTTTTTTTAAATAATTTAAAAAATTAGGTTAAATATTTTTTAGGAATTAAAAATAAAAAGACAGTTTTTTGAAACCAAGATTAAAAAACGTCGAAAATTAAAAAAAAAAAAAAAGTTGCAATTCATTTGGGTCCCACCGAATAGTTCAAAAATCGATCGACTTGACCCTTAATTTTAGCCATCTGACGTCATGCTACGAGTCTTGAGTCGAGATTAAAAGCAGACAGCATTCTTGCTGATAGGAAATGCCTGCACTTTGCTTATTAGGTTCGGAAAGCTTGTATTTAAAACAAAATACAAGGATAAGTAAAAAGAACATCAGTGTGATATTTTTCTTACTAGTGCAACCTCTTTTATTGTGACAATTGAAAATTAAATAACAATAGATTTCTGCATATCTAAAGAAAGATATTTCAAAGGAAATTGATTTCATACCCAGAGGAAGTTTTTGCAGATGATTGGAATACTAAATTCTGCACAACAGAATAGGGTACTTAAACATCCAGCAAATTTTCTCCTACCATAGTTACATGAACAGCCATTAGGAAATAGATCCTAACATAAGAATTTCATATTTCCAAGAGAAGTCATAAAAAGATATCAGCCCCAAGAGAGGTGCTGTTAATTTTTCTAAGTTAACTGAGATTTTATACATGATGGAAAAACTCATTACAATAATAACAGATCTTTCTTGTAATTGGTAAGTTTTGAGGATTAAAATTTATTACCACTTTGACACTCGATTTTGCTAACGCTTGTGGACCACATAAAAATGGTCATCGAATCAGATTACATAAAAACTGAATCGTTTTATTTCAAAGAGAGAAGTATCATAAAATCATGAAGGCGTTTGAATAATCATCATCATTTGTAAAATGGAGTTTTAAATATTGCCGCCTCAGAGTAACTGTAGGATGTCTCGCTGTTATTCCTGTCATTAGATATCTTACTATTGGCTCTGGTACAATACATCTTGATTAACAATTTTGAGAACATATAAATGCAAGTAAATAAGGGGAAAAAAGAGAAAAATATATTCATAATATCAAATTAATAATATAATGCTTGATGAAGCATTTTAAACTCTCCAAATCAGTTTGTACACTGTAGCTAAGTAGAGAACAATTTTAAGGTTCAATACTTGCCCTTACAATGCACAGAGAATTTCAATAATTAATGGTTTTTTATACTTATACAATGACATAAACACCTTTAAAAGTAAAGTTTACAAATACCTTTGTGCTATAGATGTACAGAAAATTACAACGTTAAAAAAGGCACAAATAAGCATTGATACTGCAAGTATCCGTGCTTATTTGTGCCTTTTTTGACGTAATTTTCTGTACACCTTTAAAAGTCTCCTTCATTACTTGATTATAAAGTTATATATTTACATAAAGCACATATTGGTAATCAAGAGTAAAACTGTTTTATGCAGAAATATTTAAACCCCTCAATATTCATCTACAATATGCATATGATTCCATATACACATCATTTTCAAACACACACTGGAATGTTCAAATTAGAAAAAGTGCAATATGTAAGAATATTCAGAAAATTGAGACTTTCTTGATCAAGCATTATTCCGGAAATGTAGCCGTAGCCCAGTGAAGATTTTTAAGTTCAAGAATTGGAAATTAAATGTACAATGTTACCTAAGCCACCTTGCTTAGTACAATATTAAAATATAGAAAAGATTAAAATGGCACAGTTTGAAATTTTAAAATGAAAATTTTTAAATTTCCCCAAATTTAAGAAAGGCTAGAAACATTTGAATAAACTCTTCAGTGATGAATCAAAACTATTCCTGCTGACGAGTTCAACTTGAGTACAAGGTAATCTTCCTATAACCTCACTGCAGCATTTCTTGACAAAGGAACAATAATCTGACCACTAGATATGTAGCTTCTTTGTGAAATAGCTTTTAAAAATTATTTACTTTTACCCATTTTAGGGGTGGCACAGCAAGAAGTACATCCATTTGAAATGAACACACTAGCCAAAAAGAGCTCACAGTTTGCGACCTCTTTTAAGAAGCCAAATAGTGAGTGTGATGCCAATGTCAAGAAAGTTTGCACATAAGTACAACAATAAGCATTGTCAATTTGGGCTACTTAAGTTTGATCCAAGATTCTAAACATCGAACTGTTTCTCATAATAATACTTTACTAAATAAAAAAACAAATAAAATGCAGAACTCTAAAAAACCACTTTCTATTTCTATTACCATAACTTGAAATCCGAGAATTCGTTATGTTATCAATCTTGAAACTATGTTTTTGTGGTGAACAGAAACACAATGGTTTGCTAACACAAAGTATGAATAATGCTCATTTTTAATGTTTTCATTTAAGAATCACAAAATGTTGGTGTTAATAGGGAAAAATATTGTTTTTTCCCTTGATAAAGAACTTCATTCTTACTTATTTCGATTTTATTTTATAACACTTGCACGTAACAACTTTCACCTTTAGGTTCTCAAACAGCAAATAAATAAAATAATTTATTTCTTGGAATGCATTTCAAGATTAATAAGCTTTAAACACCAAAAAATAATCCAACAAACATTTTTAAAAATTTAGAAATTTTTATGGTTATTAGCAGAGTTATTGAGCTTACAAGTCACATAAATAAAAAATATGAATACTAGCAATCTACTCTTCATGGCAAATATCGACCTTGAGATACAAATATTCCATATTAATTATTCAAAATTCATACTTTTACTTATTAATAGAATGTCAAAAATTAGAAAATTTTCACGCTATTTATAAGTTAAATGTTTGATAACATATCAAAACTAGAAATAAATTAATAAACACACACACACACACACTGTAGTTCAGTTTTTACCTCTACAAGAAAATAATCTTAATTTAGGAAACATTAAGCATCTTAGAATTAAAATAAAAAAGCAAGTTAAACTGTTTTTTTTTTTTTATTTGAGAGAGAGAGAGAGAGAGAGTCAAAAAACTTACAAAAAAGATGACACAAATTCTTGATTCTTGTGCCTTGAATTGTGTGATGAATTTTCTGTTGATAATTTCATGCACAGGTTCATATTTAACTGTTCACGCATCTTGCAAACTGTAAAATCCATAGTAAAAGCCATGTTTCCCGCTGTCAATTTCATTTTTGTCAAACGAAAATGTGATCTAATTGAAAACACTAAACAAACTTCCAGATACCAGAAACTATTCCAATTTAAAAAAAAAATTTTATTAAGCTCTAACGAAATTAACACACAACATTAAATTACACTCTTCTTGCTTTTCGTGGCCGACAACCACCGTGAATAACAGGAGTTGTATCTGTAATTGATATTATATTTAGTCCACCCATTTCAAGACCTTTGATAGATGCCTATAATGAGGGGGGAAAAAAAGAAATTAAAGGTATGCAAAAATATTATCTTTCTAAAATTATGAATGAAAAAATACTATCTAAAATTATGAAATACTGCAAGTAAACAATTACACTCAAAACCTTTAGGCCAAGAATGCTAGTCCCCCAAGCCCTGCCATGTTGAAATTTGTGACCATTACATTCAAGAGTGTTACTTAATAACTGCAACAGCACTATAATTCAACCGCGACGAGATGGCCGGTGTCAATCAAATGAGAAAACGAGTCCATTCCTTAAAATAGGTAGAATTTCTACCCATTCAAATTCCCCCATCAATTGTGAATGGCCCATTCCTCAATTTTCATCTACGTATCACCCCTTCCTAAAAATGGACAATATTGGAAAGTGTAAAATAAGAATACCGTAAAATGGGGTGTATAGGAACAGCGGGGTCAATCGAAACTAAACTTCCCGACCGTGCAAAGAAATTCTTCAGAAATATACTGTTGGGTATTTTTCTCCATGAATTTTTTTTTTTATAAAGGTAAGATAATAGGAAGTAGGAAAAAATTATTTTTGTCAATCTGGCAACGCTACTGGCTTCTAAAAAGAGCTGCACATGGAATACTAGAAAACATCACATTATCATAGACTGCAAAACTTCATATGCAGGAACAAACCTTCTTATATTTAAAAACTAAGAGTGGTATGTTTCAATTATAAATGTATCTGAACAACAGAATACCACATTAGAATTTACGTTTTTTACAAATTGTGTCATAAAAATGGAGAATTCTGAAAAATGCAATTGGAAAAAAAATTGCAGGGTGAATCGGAACACTTAGTTCTGTTGTTCCAATTCAAACTTATTGGAAGGAAACTGTTTGAAACATCAAGATTCTGACCCTAATTCTTCTAATCAAGACAAGGACAAGGATTTATTACTGTTTATCCCTTCTCCTGAGCAACTAGATCTTAGAACGACAAAAAGTTGCAGATTTCAAAAGATTTTTTCTTCAGGAGACTTTTTTTTACTTAAAATACGAGGGGGAAAGTCACATAGACTTTATGTAGTAAAAGTCCAGCACACAGACAGTGATGAATAAGCAAAAAATCTTTCAGGACAGTCCCCAAAACCCAGAGATTTCAAGAAACTAAAGAAAAGGCAGAGTTCATCCCAAGAGATGTTATGGAAAATTTAAGCTAAGTCACAATTGCTAGTTTTAAGGACAAGTACATTTTTCTGGACGTCTTGAGTGACTTCAATTTATGTTAAATCTTTGTATTTCAATTCAAAAGCATTTCTTAAAATTACTTTTCATTTTTCATAAGTTCAAAATTATTTTGAATTTTGACAAATTATAAACGTTTACTGGTATTAAAATTATTCATTCATTCGACAGTAATTATCTGTTCTTATTCTCCCCCATCAATATTACTCATGTTTGTGAGACCTATTGCAGGTTAAATTGAAAAAAATAAAAATTTCAGCATGTGTTCCGATTGACCCCTATCAGCGGGGTGATTCGGAACACCCATAATTTCCTATATATTTCAATAATAATTGTTCAAAATGTTTTGTCTTTGCTTGGAATATCAAAAGTAAAGCAAGACCGAAGTTTTTGCCCAAAAAATCAAATTAAAAAAATATCTTTTAATTGCTTTTTTTGCAATAAAAGCTGAAAAGTGTTCCGATTCACCCCATTTTACGGTACTTTATTTTCAAAAATTAAGAGGAAAAAAGTTTTCAAATAAGAAGCCCCTGACTATTCTGGATGTTTTCTAACGTCATTCGCATGAAATTCTGGAACTACTGAAAGGTTATAAACTATAACCAACTGAAAAAGTAATATTTTTGTTGAAATTAAAATAAAATGTTCTAATTTAAAATAGAACAGAACCAAAACAGCTTTCTACTTTTGCAAAACATGTAATTTTCGCCAAAGAGCATACAGTGGATAAGGGTTAGTTGAATCAGCCCCTTTAATGAATCAAATTGCCAAAAACAGTACATCATCCAGCTTTATTAAATCCTAACTATTTAGAACTAACTTGATTCATATGAGCAGCAGCCACTGTTCTTGATTTTGGCATATTTAAAGTAGTGCTTTAACTTACACAAGATAGAAATAAAGAAAATTCAGTTCAAATAAAAAAGAATGATCAAAAGTACATGAAATCAAACTTCATCTTTGATATGGAACTATTGTAAATAAAAAAAAAAAAAAAACTACTAACTAAACACATGCTCATTAAAAATTATTTTCTAAAGCATTACTAAGCCCATTTCCACATCTACTTTACACTAGGAAGGTCTTAAGATGTTGCAAGAAAAAGTAGGTGGAAGCTTTAAAAATAGTTCATTTTTTCAATCTTCTTTGCGCCAATTTCACATTGAAATTTTGATTAATATCAAAATTTGCATGGTGAGGAATAGGGCTAAATTTCATCAACTGACATAAAACAATCACATTGTCATGAACAATTCTGAAGAATAAAATAACAGATGAAATGATAGGAAAATCCCCACAATTTTTGAGTCTCATCCCTCTTTGAGAACATTCCCTCCCTCCTTTTTTTTTAATTTTTAGCAGAAAATTGTGTATTTAAAAGATTTATTTGAAAACATTGTTTTTCCTTTTTTTATGAGTGTCCCACAAAAAAACATTAACCAAACTAACTGGTACATGAAAGCATGTGGGACAAAATCATTAATATCAAGTAATGGAAAAGTTTAAGTAGAACTTTTGCTATACTTTTATTTCATGAATGCAGGGTTGAGCGATTTAAATCATGATTTTTAATTCAAAAGAATGAATTTGATAGGCATGAAGTGCAGAGTATTTTTATTAGAAAAAACCAATTGACAAGCAAATATTAATTATAAACGATTTGTTTTCGCAAAAAAAAAAGAACGATTCATATTGTTTTTAAAAAAGATCAATTTAAACTAAAGAAAAATTAAAAAAAAAAAAATTCCTGATATCAATAAAATTAAAAAAGGAAATGCAAAGGATGTATAAAACAAGCTGCTTCTGTTAAAAGTTAGTTGCAATTTAGCTGTTAGGAGAAAAGCTATTAAGCTATTCATTTAAAAATACACTTGTCATACTATCCTCTCAACATTAAAAAAATAATAATAATATTCAGTTTCTGGTGAATTTTAATTGAGATTTGGAAGTCAAGATGCAGATGTTTCTTTCTTTAATGATGGATTTTATAGGTCTTTAAAAAAGAGTTAAATAAATGAATTTGCTGCAGTTCACAATGATCCACTGATTTTTACTTGAGAGGCAAATTTATAATCGCTGTTGTGTGTCCTCATTTTTGTGGGGAGAAGTTGACTGACAAAGAAAAAAAGAATCGTTCACGTTTGCAAACGGAAAATACTCCTCAAATGTCATTTATGTTTTGCTGAAATTTCTGGGCAAGTCAGATCCATTTTATGAATTACTTTTCAGTGATGAAATACTAAATAGTATTCCTCCACTCGATTGGTGGAGAAGTCACTTCTCTACAAATGGGGAAATCTATCACCTGAAACAAGCTCTCAACCAACTGTTGACTGTCAGAGCATCAACTGCCTTGATTAAGAGGATTTTTTCAACCTATCGGTTGGTACAATCAAAGCTTCCTAACAGGCTTGGCAACGACAAAGCTGCAAAACTTGTGTTCATTTATAAGTCACTGAATTAATCTCCTGAATTTAAAGAAAAAGTATTATTAAAATTTTCTTTGCAAATAAAAATTGTGGTTTTTTAGGGTATCTCTCTAACAATTATATGATTAAAGGAATAAAATGTCTAAATCAACATGAAGCATTCTTTAAATGATATAGATAATTAAAACTAGTAAAAATCCCTACATAGTATAATTATTTTCTACTTATTTATGACTCTTATTTATTTATGACTTATATTTTTAAGTACATGTATTAAAAAAATTGGATTTAGATATTGAACTTGAACAGTGTAATCTGTTAGTATCAAATATACTTTAAAAAAAGAAAAAAAATGTAAAAATAGCTATTTAAAAAAAAAAATTAAAAAAACATTTAAATCAAATAAATCAGATTTTTTTTATTAAAAAAAATCGTGATTTTTATCAACCCTGAATGATTGCAATTGTCAAAAAGTTGATTTAAACAATTTGCAAAATCACATCTACCTGAAAATCAATAATTGACTGATATAAATTTCAGTACCTTGAATAAAAAGACTTATTATTTTTTTAACAGTGGAAGTCTTTTGAAAGCTGCCGTTTCAGTGATAAAAACATGGATTACACAGATTTATGTTTTCATTATTTTTTAGTCCTTCAAGAGAAAGATAAGTACTGAATACATTTTCAATTGCAAAACATAAATTTTACTATTTTTCTCAGAATAAACTGGTTTATTTGAACTGCCTAAAAATTTCCGGGATTTTATCCAAAAATTTTACTCAAACACCAAGGAGTTTTTTCTTCCCGTAAATTTTTTGGGAATTAAAATCTGTGTATAAAGCAGAATCATCCAATTAGGTATGCGGGATGGGGAGGGAAGGGGGAGAGTTAGTATCTCTAATGAAGAGATAAGCAGAAGCAAACAATGCCCATTATGATGAGTGTCATCAGGACAGCCCAAACATGGTTTAACACTCACATGAGCATGGGGCTTTCTACCAGAAAATATGGTATAAGAAAATCCCGAGACTTATAAAAAGATAAAAATAAGCACATGGGTAAAAAATGAAGGAGAACAAAGACCTTAAAAATGAAACTTTAAGAGCTTTAAAAGTTACAAATTTTATATACTGTGAATTGTTTCTATTTTTTTCAACAAAAACCTTATCGACTGCAGTATTATTGATAAATAAAAATAAAAACTGAATAAGATTAGTCCAAGGTGTTTTAAAATCATTACATAAAAGCAGAATGTATGGAATTGTCACAGAACAAATTAAAAAATTTTGCGATAGTGTAAAATTTTGCACCGAAGGTTTTGGAAAAGTCTTGATACTAATTTTTTTTTTAACGTCAACTTTTTATTTTTGATTATGTAAGAGACATTCTGATAGCTTACTACAAAATGGAAAATTAAAAAAATACTTTTAATGTGTACTTTTACTAATTAAAATGGCACTAAATACAACTGTGGTAGAATTACTGGACAGGGGTGATTGTGAGTGCATAAAAAAATACCTGAACGTTTTAAAGTGGGGTGGGAGTTTTTTTTTAAACCAAGGCCCCTATTACTTAAGCACAACTAAGTTTATAATTATACATACATAATATTTAATTTCCTTTAATAAACTAACACATTTCCTGTATTCAAATAGTTTTTAGTCAAAATATTGTACATGCATTTAATTTAATTGTAAATGAGCAATAAAGTTACTTTTGAGCTGGTGATGAACAATTATCTCCAAAAAAATATTTTAAGCAAAAGTCTAACAGAATTATTGTTTGTTGTGCGAAAGCATTTATGAAGTAATAAAAGTTGCATTCGTTACATTTTATTGCATTTCATTTATTTGTCTCCTAACAAAGGGTAATCAACATCAAAAGTTCAAAAGTGAGAAAAATTTGATTCTCATATCCAAACCCAGATAATATAGACGAACTCGCGAACGCCGTTCGCAGAAAACTTTCGAAGTTTGCAGAAAATTTTTGCATTTTGTTAAAAAAGTTATAAATTTAGGAAGTTTTCTATCTGAAATATGTCTTGATTTTGTTCATTGTGGGGCAGTAGCTTGTTACATACGAAACTGACACATTCATTAATCATGACGGATTGACAACCAACCTCATGGTAGAACCTGCACTTCATACAACTTGATATTTTTGTTGTTGGTAGCACTTTAGGATTCAGAAGCCCACTTTTTTTTGCAGAAAATTTTAAAGAAATTATTTAAGTTTGCAGACAGTTTTACATTTTATCTAAGTCTGCTCATATCGGATGCAAATAAAATAATTTAGTAAGGTAAAAAAACAATTAGAATTTTCATCTTAACATTTCTATTTGATGAATATTATCAATAATTATCGGTATAATCATCGAAAATTCGAAAAGAAAAAAAATCCGGAGGTGGGAAGATAAAAGCATAATTAAAAATATTTTATTTCCGGTATTTTCGATCATGAAAATACCGGAAATCCGGTAAATTACTGGAACACAATCACCCCTGACTGGAGGAAATAAGTGTACAAAAAAGAATATTTTTAGTGACAGGAATGATTAGATGGTACAATTTTTTTAACGTTAGGCTAAATATTTGTCACATTTAAGGTGTAGCATTACACTCAAACTTTTTTACATTCAAGTAATATATATAGTACACTAATTGAATGTGTAAATTTCAGTGAAAACCTGTCAATACTTGATTCAGGCTCTTGGACCCCTATTAGCATCTCATGCAACCTTAATTTTTTCTTTCACCCCTTTAGAGACCAGCGTGGACCACTTTGGGAACCACCGATCTAGATGGTATGCTCTCTTAGGAGAAATAATTTCAAGGGAGATTTGAATGTTTAAAAGCATAAAATAGAAAAAGTAACTATAAAACATAGATGCACAATCTATGACCCGAAGTCCAAGAGTGGCCCGCGATGCATGAAATTGGCCTGCAGCAAATTCTTAAAAAATTGATTTTTTTTTTTTTTACATAACAAAATATTTAATATGTATTACACAATTTTTGTTCTAAGTTCAAATACAGGTCAATTTTGCAAAGAGTTATAATAGACACTTTGACAAAAGTTTTATGACTTTTTTGTGGTGTTTTAAACCCCGTTTTTCGTCAACATGTGGAAAAAGCTTAGTTAAATTTGGCGTGTTGTGTGTACAGCTATCTTTCAGTATCACAATTTCTAGTTTGCCATAAGCACATTATTTGGAAACCAAAAGTAGAGCACAGTATAGCAGGTTGGGAACTCCATAACATATTTAAAGAAATATATTTTTTCAACAGAAAATTAATAAAAATAAGAAGTAATTTCATTTTATTACAAAAACTAGTTTTTTTCCTTCTTTTAAAGTAAATAATTACAAGTCAACACGTTAAAATTTTCTTAATAATTAAACTAGCATATTGAAATATTTTTAACATGCTTAGTTTTCACTTAACCAAACATTTACGACGGGAAAAATTGATCTTATTTGAATTTCGAAATAAGATCAAAGCAGTGAGAACTTTTATGTTTATGCACACAAGATATACATAAATATATATACTAGGGATGCACCAATAAGCAAATTGGCCGATTACAGATTAATCGGCTGTTGATAATCGGCCGAGCCGATTAATGATAAGGATAATTTTAAGCAAGTTTTTCTGTCACCAATTTACCATCACTGTTTTTTATCTCTTATACAATTCCAACTTTAGAAATAATAAGTAATTTATTTCTGGGAGAAGATTTTTTTCATTTTCCTAGTTTTCACAAAATAATTTCAATATTTTATCAAATTTCTTGGAACCAATTTTCATATTTATGTAAATTTTATTATTAACACATTGTTTGTTATGTTAATTGGTAATAAAAATTTATAAAAAAGGAAGGTTGGGGGAGTGTGTGGTGAACACTCTAATTTAGGAGTACTTTTTAATTCATATATTTTAGTAATCAGTAGCAATTTAATTCAACACTTTTATTCTTTGAAAATTAAAGGTTATCTGAAAGCACTGTGCTAAGGAGAAAACTATCGCTACATGAAAAATGTTGCATCATTGTCTATGTATATTTATTCAAAGTAGGAGAATTCATTAAAAAAAAACTTTATATCAACTGTGAGGATTATTATTACTGTTAATAAAATTATTCATCATAGCATGCTTTAAAGAATAATATCTGAAAAACATATTTCAGCCGATTGATCGGCCCGATTTTGCCGATTATTAATAATCCGCAAAGCGGCCGATTATTGCCGGTTCATCGGTACAACCGATTTTTTTTCTTTTTTTTTTGAGAACACACAATAGTTTTCAATGTTTAATTAGATTCCTTATTTAACAGTTATTACTATAAGAAATTAGCTGCCTCAGTGGTAGTTTATTTTGTTTTAACAATCAATACAATGTTTTGACCTCATTTTGGAGAAAATTATCAGTTTTTTCTTTTAAATGCTTACAGGGGTGGTGTTTAATCAAGAATTAATGTATTTTTTCATCTGTAAAAATTGAGTCCAGTATTGTCCAATTTGCTACGGCTCCCTACTTCCGTATTTCATCCTCCTATTTTTTTGCGAATATGTCGGTGATTATTAATAACATTCATCAGATAGACCTGTAATCCTCTAGCTTGCATAATTAAAGTTAATGTTTTCATGTGGGATACTAAACATTAAATTAACTTTTTAAAAAAAAGTAAATAAAAAAACATTGGAATGAAAATATTAAAAATGCAGATTGATGGAAAATCTTATTTTGAATAGCATTGGAAAATAAAATGTAGTTTTGAACAGAGAGGAAAAACAGGAAAGTTTGAAAGCCATGGTAAATATAAAATAAGCAGCTTGATCATTTATTGGGCAAAATGTGCAGGTTTTCCAGAAGTTAACAAAAACAGACAGTAAAATGGTCAAAATAAAAGTATATTTCTACCCACATGCACAAAGACAGCTTGTCAAGACTATTTTATAAGAGACCAGGGAACTTATTCTGAGCATTAAACCACATTATAAAAGCATGGTATTCGGACTTCAGCAAAAAAATTCCGTTCAAAAATGTTCAGCATTTACTATAAAATAAACACACATTGTGTCCAATAGTACCTCATGTTTTAGTTCTTTTGAATAAGGATATATCAATCAGCAATCAATCTTGCATTACATTAAAATAATGCACAAGACTACTTTGTCATGTATAATAAGCCAATTGAATCTACCATATTGTTGATTCTGTTTTGTATCGTAATAAAAGCTAACGAAAGAAGTAATAAAACTGGTAAAAAAAAAAGAAATCAAGAACGTTTGGCTTACCATTCTTCCTGGACCTAAACCGCGAATGGAGACTCGAGCTTGATTGAAGCCTTTTCGCCGAATTCTCTGCAAGAATATAAATATTTTTAATAATTCAGTAATAAATACCACAGCATCAATTTTATTTGAAAACGCGAATTCTGAAAAAATTATAAAAAAGTTCCAGTGATATAAATTAAAACACCAAAAATAATGCAGTGTTCTATCTTTAGCTAAAAACACTATTTTAGCTATTGCAGTTATCCCAATGGCTTCTGAGAGTTTGGGAGAACCTTTCGTTTTGGAGCAGATATCAATTAATGATCCAATATAAATCAATAACTGAACAATTTTTCAGCAATTTGTAACTAACGTTATGAAGAATTTCACTGGAAATAACCTCTTAAATTTTTACTTGAGTATACATGCAAAACAAGCAGAAAAATACATTTTGGAGCAGGTGACATTCGGTGGCGCACGTAGGCACAACTTTGGAATCACTGCTTTTATGTTAGCTTGCAGTCCATATGACTTTGACACATGCATATTTTGAATGACAAAAGTTCTTGCACAAGAAAATTATAAAACTTACCGTCGTGAAAGCGATTGCAGTAGCTTGTGCTGCAATATTTGTTCCTTTCTTGGTATTCTTAAAACCTTCCATTCCCTGCATGGAAAAAAAAATAAGTAAAAATAGTCAACCTACGTAAACAATAAATGGGCATACAATAATAGTGAAAATATGGATGTAAAACAGAACAAAGAAAAGCAACTAACAAATTTATACAGCATTTTAAAAATAAGAATAAGAGTTCATTTGCGACAAAATTGCACAAAATCTTAGATATCATTTTCTTTCAATCTTCCATACAATAGGGAACTTTTAAAACACAATACTTGAGTTATGAAGAATTTAAAAAAAAAACCACGTACAAAAAAATGCGCATCGAAAACAAAACCTGTAACATGGGATGGCTCTAATTTCAGCCTTTCACCCACAAAAATTGCATTGCAGCTATCCCATCTTTTCCTTCTAAATTTTTTTCCCCTTCCGTTACCAATTAGCTTTAAGTAAAAAAGACTTGTCAAAGGGCAATACAAGAACCTGTCAATGATGGTTTTAAGCTTTTTGCGGCAAAAACCATATTCAAATTTTTAGCGAGGCATTACTTGGCGACTTTTGCCTATTACTGGCAACCTGGGGGACAGCGTCAACAAATCACAGTAAACAGGTTTCTGCTCCTCCGGCCGATTGCAAAGTTTCTCGCGGTCGAAGAACGAAAAATCCAGCCAATGTCACCGCAGCTTAAACTATTTTAAAAAATACTCCTCGTATCAAAAAAATTCTTTCATAGATGATACAAGGTCTGTCTTTTAAGTAATGAGAATATTTTTGTCCTGACGCGGCTGTACGCCAGAGGGCGCTCCGACCGGTTGTAGTCGGTAGTGTGGCCTTCGACCTTGATAACGCTTCATTCGGCAGTAGCTTGCTGGCTTTAGTTGAGGCGGAATCACGTGAGGCGTAGACGTCTTCGAAAAAGTGTGTGCAAGCTCAAAATGCGACAAAACATTGAACAGCATTACGCAATCAAATTTTGCGTGGAATGATTCAGCAAGCTTACGGCAGGGAAAGCTTATTGCAAGCTTAAGTTTTAGATGCCATTAAAAGGTTTAAAAAAGGCGAGGGGAGCGTGGAGGAGGAACCCACTGCAGGTCACACAATCAACATCAAGAACCGCAGAAACCGACCAACGTGTGCGAAATTTCCTGAACACAGACCTGCGTTTAAGTGTTCGCATGATCGCAGAACAGCTAGGAATGGATAAAATAGTTGTGCACAAAATCATCAGTGAGGATCTTGGGATGAGAAAGATTTGCGACAAACTCGTGCTGAAAGTTTTGACGGAAGTTTAAAAGCAAAACCATGAGGCCGTTTCAAATGATCTTCCAAAGTCTCCCTGAAGCCCCAACCTTGACCCCCTCCCCCCAGTAGACCTTCTCCTCTTCCCTAAAGTGAAAACCGCCCCCAAAATGCGCCACCACGGGGCCCTAGATGATGGCAAAAGGGCTTGCACGCATGCTGTGAAGGATGCTTCAGTTGGTGGCTACCAGGGGGCGCACGAAGCGCGGAAATGTCACCTGTAGAAGTGTGAAGATGCTCAAAGAGTATATTTTGAAGACTACTAAAAATTTGTAGCGATATCTCTAATAAATTATTTTTTACGGACTTATTCTCATTACTTAAAAGACAGACCATGTATTTATGTGTGTTACTCCATCATTTAAAACTAAAATTTAAAAATTGCGAACTTCCCAATGCTAATCGAACGAGAGAATTATATCTTACAGCTAGGCTTGCCTTTGGGATTGAATATTTCAACTTCAAGATGCTTCAAAGGTACTACGAGGGCACATTGAGTGGTGCAAAAAGGAGTGCAGAATTTGTCAGCGGTTGCTTTTAAAAGAGCAGCATGCAAAGTTCTCCTAAAAAGGGCACTTCAAAACACTAGTATATTTTCTTGAAAAATGCCAACAATTACTGCCTTCATTATAACTGTATAACTCTGACAAAGTTGTATTTTCTCAAGTCTGTTAAGCCAGAAAAAAATGTTACATGAAAATAAAAGTTGACAAGAGAGGAATAATAATAAATTCCCATAATTGAATAAAAATAATAGTAAAGTATAGCAGTAAAAATACCATTTTCAACTAAAAATTTGCTGAAGCATAAATATTACACACGTCCAGATTCCACGTACACGTGTAAAAAAGTTTATTCCAGAGCCAAAACATGTTAAAACTTTTTTGGAAAACATTAAAATTAAATCAAAACATAAAAAGTGGAGTTTTTCATAAAGTTCATATAATAAAGCAAGAGTAACATTTTTGGTTTATTTTGTACAATGTTTTGTGCAACAAATGATAAATTCAATGCAATAGAATAACCCACCTTAAGTAAGGAATTATGTTTTAAGGACTTTTTTTTTTGAAAAGCAAAGGTCTTTTTGAGGTGCATGATAACTAACTGTTGCACTGGTTACTGAACTCGTCAAAATGTAGTTCATACTTGATTTGGTATTCCAGTTACCTTTTTGACTTGAAGAAAGAAATCCTAGCATTAAGGATGTGTAACAGCAGTTGCAAAAAGGTCTATTTCAGTACAATTATGAAACAAAAATGCTACGACCTCTTAATCAGAACAAAGCATAACTATAACAATTCTTTTACTATTATCTCTAAAACTCAGTAGGAGATACAACAGGGTTCATACTTATTTTTAAAAATGAAAATTAAGGACTTTTTAAGCGCTCCCAAATTTTTTTAAGGACTCATAGGAAAATATTTGAATAGCTTTAGGAACACAATTTGCTATAAAACACTTTAAAAATAATGCAACAATGGTTCAACTTTTTATTTTTAAACTTATTTTGTGTTCAATTTTTTGAACAATATTATTTAGTTCCGTCTCCTTCTCATGGACAATTTTTCTAATTGCATTTGCTTTAATAAATTTCTGAATATCTGTTCTTTTCCAGCTTCATCACAGCAGGGGTGCCCACAAAGGGGGATTATGGCGTAAGTTGCACCTTCAAAAAAAATTTTTTGGAGGGGGGATTTTTTAAAACTAATTTATTTATTCATTTAAATTGTTGAGAAATTAGTTTTTTTAATTAAATTAGTTAGATTTTTTTTTAATGAAAATTATTCATTAATTAATATTGTAATTTAAATTAGTTCTTTTATTTCTTTCTTCTTATTTTCTATTTATTTATTTATTTATTTAGTGTGTGTGAGTGTGCTTGGAATGTCTGGAAGAGAAAAAAAGAGATTCTGTTTTATGCATAAGAAGTACTTTTAAAAAATTAATAAGAGATAAAAAATAATAATTATAAATTTAAAAAAAAATTAATATTTTTAAAAAATATGCAGAGATGCCACTCTCATACCTAAGCTTTCAGTAGAATCACAAAAATTTTCAGTAGTTTTCAGTACTTATCAGTAGTTTATATTGCCTAAGAGATAACGACGCAATAGTTATTTAAAAGGATAATGCATGGTGCATCCGAATAATAAAAATGAAATAATCGACATTTATACTATCTTTTTTTTAAAAAGAAAATTTATAATTTCAGAATAAGACAAGGATATAATGTGTTCACTCTAATTTGCCAGTGTTATTCTGTGAATGCAAAATATATACTACGCTCCCCATTCTTTTCTCTCCCCTCTCCAAAAAAAATTGTAATTTTTTTTTCACAATTACAGTTTTTACCGTTTTTTTTCGACCTCGAGGAAAAACCTGCCTGCATTTTGTAATTAAATAAACAAATGAAAAGTCAAGCAAACACTTTTTCTTTAAAAGTTTGGATTTTTCCTAAAAACCATTAGAAACCAATAAATTGGTATAGCTAAAAAATTAATAAATTATTATAATAAAATGGAGAATGAGTATATTTAACCCGTTCCGGACGAGCGCCGTAAATGTACGACAGCACGACAGCGCGAGCTGCCTATGTGGCCGACCTACATAAATATACGACAGCGAAAAATGTCTTTTAGGGCCTAATGTCTTTTAGGGCCTACCGTCACGAAATACTTCTATCAGAACTTCTATCAGATGGCGTTACTTATCCACTTATTTTTCATTACATTTTTCTGGTTCCTTTATAAAGATATCTCTCTGACGTCAGAACAGAGGGTATGTGAAATATCTGAGAGATTTATTGGGTTTCACAGTGATGAAAACAGAAACACAAGCAGTTTAAAAAGAAGCACGCATTGCTTATGAAATTTTTTTTTCTAAAGATTGCTCTGGTTCCTTTATATATATCTCTCTGACTTTAGAGAGGGGAATATCAAGTGTCTGAGATTTATTAGGCTGCAACACGTGGTGAAGAGCGTATTAATTCATTTTAAAAGCGTTAATAGTTTCGGTTCTGTTTTAAGGATGGGGCTTTTTATGGGAGACATTCTAACTTAGGTTTTACTTTAGTATTCATTTGGAAAAGATGGAAAAAAGCTTCGAAGGAGATGTGCAGTTTGTTCAAAGCACAATAAAAGACGTGAAACTGGTTACGAATGCAAAATGTGCAATGTCGGTCTATGCATCGATCCGTGTTTTGAAATTTTTCATACCGCTTTACAATATTAATTATTGCAATAATCCTCATTATTAATGTGTGTCATGATGTTAAGTGTGAAGATTTTTCATGTTTCTTTTCTATTTAGTATCAATATTTAGTGTTTAATTTAGCTAGTTTTAGTTGTAGAAAAATACAATAAATTTATATTTTTAATGTTAAATATCAGTTATTTTAATAATTTTTTTTGGTTATGATTGAAAATATGTTATATTTAATCTCATCTTCAAAAATGGTGTCATTTCTATGAAAAGTGTACATTTTATCGATTATTATGTAATGCGTAGTTTTCGAAATCGCGAATTAGGCTTAGTGGGAGAAAATGCTCCGGCCCGTGAGTGCAGTTCGCGGTAACAGCTGCCGGCCTGAGAGAGCGTTTTTTTCTGCGGGCTGCCGTCCCGAACGGGTTAAGGTAGCACAGTATGAAAACCGCTTCAGAACATCAAAATAATCGAAGTATTTACAGGATGCAAAAGGATTGAAGTCTTAACAATGGCATTTTCAATGACATTTTCATTAACAAGTATTTTTGGCGAAGCACGTGTTCAATGTTGGAATGTCAACATTTTTTTTTTTAAACATTACAAACTCTATTACACATGTGTATTACTCCATGGCATTTCTAAAAAATGATCATAGAAGTAAAAAGTTCGAAAATTGCTCGAATTTTAATCTACCGGACAAATCTAAATTTTGTAAAAAGAAAATCATTAAGATCCCAGTAAAACAGTAATTTTCAGAGAAGCTCATGTTTAATAAATTAAAGATTGCTTTCTCTTGTGTTAATATCCAATCCTGACTATTCTGTTACTAAATTGTTTTAAGAGTAAAGGAAAAAGATAAGGCGGCGCCCAACCGCGAACTTTCGATGATTGCCGATTATGCGCCTAAATGAAACTTCTTGGAGTTTTTTTCTTTAATTTTCGCTTTGAAAAACGGCTCCCGATTTCGAAATTTCGACGATTGCAGACTTTTCGGTGGGCAAAATTTTTTGCGCATGCACGATCGCGAACGTACGAAGATCGTCGATTTTTCGGCGCATTTTCTTCGGAAATTGATACTTTTAGAGTTTTCAAGGACATTTCAAAATTTTCAAGGACTACATACGACTTTCAAGTACTTTCCAAGACCCTTGAAAGTCCAAATGAAACTCAAGGAATTTTCAAAGCCGCGGAAACCCTGTCCATAGTCCATTATTGCAGAAGAAAGTTACACCTTGCTGTGCTGATATTGACATGAAACAGCAGCAGCGCAAAACACGTGCAAAGCCTAATCCGATCAGCACAGGGTTGCTGTAAATATCACTCCACATGCTGAGAAAAGGAAAATTCCAGTTAGAACCGGATGCTTATGCTTTCTTTTTTTTTTTTCTCTACTTGGCAGTGTCTGATGCGTTGCAGTCTTCCACAATTGGCGGTAACTGCTTATTTTGGCAATCGCCAAATTTTTTTTTAACAATCGCGCCAAGTGTCGATGTCGCGATCCGTAGAAAATCGGACCTTTTCCGTAATTCGTAGTCGATTCAATTTTTCCGTAAAAACTACGGACAATCCGTAGCATTTGGCATCTCTGAATATGTAAAAATATAAATAAAATAAAAATGTTATGTGTCTGTTGAAGTTACTGAGATGTATAACAAAGTGGAAATGTACCGTATAGGTATAACGGGCAAAAAGAAACCTTGGATAACACTCGCCATACCTGCCAACATGTCTTCTTAGAAAATCTTACAATTTCCCCTATGAAACTGTACTAAGGCAATAACCAAATCCTTAATTAAAATTAGACATTAAATAAGGTATTGTAATTATATCACTGTCACTTTCAGTAGTTTTCTGTTCATTTTAATTACCATTTTAACTTTTCCTTAGATTTTCAATTGAATAAATTCATTTCAGTTATACAATTTTCGGTAAAGTATGTTCTGAATATCAGCATGCTGGGAAGGAAAAAAAAACATGAATAATAAAAAATAAATGAAGTAAAAGAAGGCTTCACTAGTCATGTCAAAATAACTTCCAGCTGTCAAAAATATTAAAATACTTTCAAGATGAAAAAGGGCTGAAATCTCAACACAGGAAGCAATTTTTCGTCGATTATAGATGAGTTTTTTTTTAATGAATTTATTTATTAATAAATTAAAAAATTATGCAATAAGTTCATTTAAGATAGCAATATGTCAAAATACTACACTTCCAACCATCAAAAATATTAAAACACTGACAAAATGTTAAAGGATTGAATTCGAACAACAGCGATTTTACCAGAATCGCGGGTAAAATGTAACATGTAAAATGGGGAGGAAAAAATTAAAAATTTATTAAAATAAATAATTAAATGTGATAACTAAGGTAGCATTTGTTTATGCAGCCTAAAATTTTCGCAAATATTAAAATATTTGTACGATGCAAAAGGATTGCAGTTTCAATCACATGATCCAGTTTTCTGCTGAACTGCTTACGCTCAGCATTGAAATATGACGACGCTTAGGCTCTCCCTCGCGTTTTAACACATGTATCGATGGATTTTAAGGAAGCCTAGTAGCTGAAATTTAGTTATGTAAAAAAAAACACTGGAATAGATGAAAAATCTGTAGAAACCGTACGATTTTAACCTTTTCCATACGATCGTAAAATAATGCAAAAAACGTACATTGTATGGCCAAAACGTACAAGTTGGCAGGTAAAAGCTGGAGTGACTCCAGCTTTTAATTCATGGTGAAAAAGAAAGAAAAAATAATTGAAACAGTGTTTTAAAAATTAAGGACTTTTTAAGGGTTTTTTAGGGACCTTAATTTTGCTTGATAAAATTAAGGGTTTCTTAAGGGTTTTTTAAGGAAGTACGAACCCTGTACAAACATCTTATTTTTGACAGCTAATGGAAAATATAGAAGTTGCAATGCCTGAGATTTTTTTAAAAATCAATTATCAACTTTTAAAACTTCAAATTACATGCCGCAGAAATATACATTATCCAACATTTATTTCAAACCAATTATTATAAAAACATTTAACTCCGGCAATGAATACATAAAGGTGTTACATATTAAAAGCTTATTCCGAAAAATATACTTACACAAGACCTTATTTCCATGGCATGCCCTGCAAATAAAGAAATTGTTAAAAAATTTATATAATTTTGTAGCTGCAGAAACTTAAACCACAAAAACAACAATAGTAATAATAACAATAATAAAAGAAACATATTTACCATTAGAGCACATTCATGCTAAACTTTGCTTTGTACCTTATTTTATAATTCATTCCAACAGTGAAGGAATTCAAGCCTTCTATACATTTAGATCCATTCCTAAAAATGAAAAAACAAAATTTTGAAATACTGAAAAGCTTAAAAAGAAAATGCATGAATGTGCTTAACAGTACTTTTAACAAAAGAACATTTCAAACAGGGATGTAACAATAAAACATTCTAATCGAATGAAAAACAAAATGTGAAATAGATTTTACAAAAATCAAAAAGAAAATCAAGCTGCTGAATACTTCAGCGACATTCAGACTTACTTCATAGGGTTTTTAATATTTTGAGACTCAAACCTTTTAAAATTTTTATTTCTACTTTTATATTTTATATACATTTCTATTGTTGGCAAATGAAACTCCTTCACAACAAATAAATATCTTAAAATTATTTACTGCTGATGTGTGCTCTCATAAGCATTACATCTTATCGTTAATAAATATTTATTTTATACAGATACTATATTTTTATAATATCTGATGTCTATTAATTATTTGTTTGTTTACATAATGTGTGCTAATTTTGATAATAAAACTATTACATCAATGAAAAAAATCAATATTTTAAAACATTACTTTTAAACTTTGGACTTTTTAATCAACTCATTTTCTTTAGGTGTTCTTAGGTTTTCTAGGTGTTTTCTGCCCCGGACGATATCAAACAACCCTGAATGGGACACAACAATGACTTCGAAGCTATTGATTTTGTGTAATGAGCTCAGTCAGTATGGTTCCTTTTAGCTGATGAATCGGCAAAATGCATTCCGAATAGTTGTTCTAAGCAAAAATAATTTGATATAAAAATAACTTTTCAAGCAGTTACTTTGGCAGATAGGTTAATCGGCTAAGTAGTCTGTTGCTGCCAATCATGGGTGCAAGTTAGGCCATGCTTCCAAGACGGAAAATATTTGAGACCCCCCCCCCCCTCGTGCATACAGAAGAAAATAAACCAAAAAAAAAATGCATATATTGTTCAAAATTTGTTTAAACTTTGGCTTAATTTTACTTTTAGCAACAAGATCATAGTTTTAAGTATAGTAGTCAAGAGGGGGAGGGGGAGATTTGTCGAGACTTTAGTTTAAAAAACCAATTTTTAAACGATGTTTAGTGATATTAGGATAAGGTGGGGCAATTTTTGACAACGTTAGAGAAGGAGGCACAGAAAATGAAATCCTAAAAACGAAATTGTAGGCCATATTTGATGAAGTTAAGGGAAGGGAATGGATAGGGTAGAAGAGAATCAACACCGACAAAGGAATTATGCCATTGCAGTTCGCTTATTCATAAACAGAAAGAAAGGCTTCAATACAAATAATTTTGGATTGGAATAATGATTAAAATGTACTTTTAAGAAATCTGATTTTATATGCCCTTCAGTTTTGTTTTCTTTGATAAAGTAAATATTGAAGGAATGAGATCGATTTTTTTCCGTCCCACTGTCATCTTCGCGATTTTGTCAAGACGGAAATCCGTCCTGAGACGGAAGGTCTTGCATCCATGCTGCCAATTAATCAGTGCACCACTAATGCAGTAGCCACTCGCTATATCACTCATTCGGATATATCGCTCTTTTCTTTTGTCTCAAAAAAAAAAAAAAAAACCTTTTAGTTCGAAACCATTTTTGAGGAAATATGTAAAGTGCTCAGAAAAGGTCTCTTTCTCACTTATTTTATCATCAATGAACAAAACGAAGGTTCTTCTATTCTTTTAAATTCGCTGAAAAGAAGCAGCTAACTCGAACTTGTATACTGCAGAGACAGTTACTACTGAACACTTTCTTTTGTATTGATACAATGAGTGAAAAGCATCTGTTAGTAATGTGTAGTAGTAATCTGTAAAAGTTAATTTTTTGTTAATTTTGACTGAATTTTTATGTATGTGCATGTATAATTGACTTGCATGTTGGATAGAAAACTATTTTTAATGACTTCGGTTATATCGCGCTTTCCGATATATCGCGTTTTTCCTGTCCCCCGAAAAGCGCGATCTAACGAGGGGTTACTGTATTAGGAAATAAAACTATACGTGAATTTCAGTTTTTTTTCTTTTAATACTTAGAAGATCAAAATAATTATTTGAATCTATAAATTCAATTCAATATCAATTTAAAAAATCCAACATTACAATGCTGTTTCCAAATATGCGGAATAAGAATGTTTTAGGAGGTCAGTGACATCGCTTTGGGATTCCCTTGATTCTATGAAAAGTAAAAGTGAAAGCAGACGCACAATGTTTGCATAAAGAATGCTGTAAAATGATTCTTGAAAAACTTGAAAAAGCCCGGAATTTATCAAAAACCCAGGTGGGCTGGGCTTATTCAAACCCTGCTGGGGAGAAATTGAAAACCTGCCGTAAGCCCTCAAATTGATTTTTAAAAAAATCATGAATGAGGACAAAAAATAAATAAATAAAAATCAGGACAAAATATTTATCAGGAAAATCAGGACAAGTACTACGTATGAATACATTGAAAATAAATATGCATTACCTTTGACAATATGGGTGAAGATGTTAGATTGATTTATTCCAGGTAATGAATGAATGTTACAGGGTTCATTTTTTTTTAAACAATTGAATACTAATTTAATTATTAATAAAATAATAGTGGTGATTTGGAACAAGTGGGAGACTAAACATTCTATTACAGACCTGCCAACATGCTAACCTTACTTTAAAAAAAAAAAAAATAAATAATGGGTCAAAAAGAAAATATTTGAGTAAAAAATGGTTTTATCTAGCATTCCTAGTTCAAAATAGGTAAATTTATTAGACAAATTAGTACTCACTCTTGTGTCATCTAACTACGATTTTAGTTATGTTGATAGTAAGTCAAAGAAATATGTTTTTCAAGAAAAATGCCAAACACATAAAAAAATAAAGTATATACTCAGCAAAAAAAGATCACAGAACTTTCTACAGCGGTACATCTCAAAACGATAAGCTGTTATTTCAATTTTTTTTTTGGGGGGGGGGGGGACAAAACACTAGATGCCAAAAATACCTTTGCAATTCACCTCAACAAGCTTTGCACAGGGCACAATTTAGGTAATTATGAGAAAATGCACAAACCAGAAACTGATGGTAAGAGATTGCTGCCCATGCATATGCAAAGCGCTAAAATAAGCTAACTTATTTTTCCCACAAGCAAATGATGTGCTGAACAAAGATGTGGTTCCATCTAATTCTTGAAAAGTCAAGAAGCTATGACAGTTCCCTTCATTAGATAATAAGATGAATGTATTTATTTATAATTAGATGAAATATTATATTTTCCTTCAAAAAGTTAAAATCTTGAAACTAAAAAACAGGAGAAAGGTGCAAAAAAAAAAGTCTCCATAGAAATATGGAAAAGGACAATTAAAAGTCGTTTTTTAAATATATCTTAGATTGCTTCAATACAGAATAAGAGTTCTTTACACATCTAATGCATGGCAAAGAGTTAACTTTCTCCTGTAAAACTTCTTACATGCATAAAATATCATTATAAAAATTGGCAATATGTGCCTATAAAAATTGTATGTATTGATCATATTACAATTCATTTATAATTAAAAAATGAACAACAATTTAAATACACAAAAAATAAACACAGCGTGATTTTATATAAGGTTACATGCATATAAAATATCATCATAATAAATCTGCAATATGATGCTATAAAAATTATATGCATTAATCATATTATTAAAAAATTAACAATTTAAATAAGCAAAAATAAACATAGTGCGGTGTAATTTTCCTTCTTATTTTACATTCACAAACCTACTGTTATGGACAACAATTTTAATGTATAAAAAATTAAATGTTGGTCAGAAAAAGGAAAATTACGTAATTTTATAAGTAGTTGTCGAAAGAAAAATGTGTAAATACCATTCATGTAAAAGTACTAAAATATCAATTTCACATGAAATTTAAATTCAGATGAATTGAAGATACATTACATTTTAAGCCTTTATATGATAGTAATAATGAGAAAATGTACAACAGTGATTTGAGAATGCATTTACTATTTTAAGACTTTAAATTACGCTGATAAAAAATACTGTATATATGTTTTTCAAAATATCATATTTTCAAATCCTAGCTCATAAACACTGGACTCTTAGTTTTTATAAATCCACCCTACCTTATTTTGGAAAAACAGATATTTTTTTACATGCAATGAAACTGCAGTGATATTATCAAACCATTAAACAATAAGTAACTTGAAATTTGTAATAGTATATTTTGAAAATGCCATTAGTCCATATTAAGTACTATATTAAAAAATTTGGATTCCACTACACTTTTTGCAAAAAAAAAAAAAAGTTTCACTAAATTTTTTTGTTCCTATCATTCATTGTTTCCGACCCTAATTTTAAGGTCTTTTTTTTAATTAAAAGTTCAGTTTTACACATTAGCCACATAATTACTGGCTGTGCATTAGATATAAATTTATGTAACAGAAGGTTTATAAAATTTGCACTCTACCAACACAAAAACAAGCCAAATTTGAAAAAAAATAAATAATTATAATAATAATAAGACTGAGTGTGTGCCGTGTTTGTGCGTTTTTTTAATTTCACAGACATAAGATTTTTTCATTTCGCAAAGTTTTCTATTTCACAGAAACTTCTTGTACTGCTTTCCCCACCCCCAAGTACTATGCATTAAAAATGTATTTTAGCTAGAACATAAAAACAATCTCCACTGAACATTTATAAGCAGGAGTAAAGACATTGTTTAGGCCATTTATGAATTACAGAAGAAAATGAGATATTGTTTTTTGTTTTCACTAGCTTCATTTATATCAGACAATTAAACACACAATGGAACATTTGTTTATTTCTAGCTTTATAAACATGGATTTACTATTAGTGAACAGTAGTTTAACTAGTCAAAATTATAACCAAATAAAACCTAGTCTATTTTATGTTCAACTGTACAATGTATCTTTACTAAATATACTCATTTGCTAAATATATTGCTGGACAGGTAAAATGCAAATGAACAAGTTATTGCCAACCTGTTATGTAACATTTCAATCATAATGTGATAATAAATATACAAATGTTTCAACTAAAAGCATTATATTATACAGATAATATATATCTCATTAAATTATTAACCTATAAATTAACAATGCCTCAAATCCTACTAGATATATGTCAGCTAATAAAATATAAATAGGCTTTGGTTTGGAAGTAATGGTGAAATGCTTCTCTTGCTATTAACGCATCAAGTGTCATATGTATAAAAAACTAGCATTGTAATTATTCATTTACTAAATAGCATACTAACTACACAGCTCAAAATATAAGAAACACAAGCGCTATACATATGTAAATGGTATCATTGGTAATTTCAAAAGTAAAAAATTTCACCAACCTTTTCCATCTCCCAGTTGGAAAATTGTGTTATTCTTAGAAACTCTTATGTAAACAACTGGTACTTCAGAGAATTTAACTCCATTGAAAAGAGTGTCATTAGTTTTTTCGTCCGGAAAATCACATTTCCTACAAAGCAAAGAAAAAAAATCAATGTGAAAGAACAGAATAAAACTAAATATATTACAAAGTAAAAAAATCAATCCAATCTAAAATATTTTCGAATCGAAAGCAGCAGGGAAAATATAAACAAATGATACAGAAAACTGGCATTTAAAAAGAGGCGACAATAGGGGGGTCATAAGACTTAAGAAAAAAAAAAAAAAAAAGAACAAGTTAGGAAAAAAGTTTAAGTCCGTAATAGGATCAGAAGTTGTAAACAGAAGTTTGACAGGAAAGAAATGAGATTTACTAGTAATTATTATTTGTCGCAAAACATTTATTAGGTACTTGCCAAATTCGTAAACTGGAACGTACAGAAGCGATCTAAGCGGCAATAAATATTTAAATATAGGAAAAAATTCAACAAAAGCATGTTCTGGGCTAAAAAACATATTTTTCAAAAAAATCAAATACATCGCGAATTTACGAAAAAACTAGCTCATAAAAATATCATAGAACAAAAAACAAGTAATAATGCTTTGAACACTAGTGGCTTTAAGCAAATACAATGTTATTTTCGGGAAAAAATGGATTAGTACTAAGATAAAGCAAAGTTTTGCCAATAGTGTTAAGGGCTTACTTGGGAAGATAATACTGTACGCATAGACATAAATCGATTGTTTTTATAAGCAAATCTTCCGATTTTATATTCTCATGAGAAAATGGCGCAGCATCAGATCCATAACACGTAAGCACCAAAAAGGGCATTTAAAATGACAAAATTATATAAAATTACTTCAACAACAAAGGAAAAGAGACGAAAACTAACACAACATAAAACTGCGAGAAGAAAAGGTTATAACAAAGCTTAAAACAATCATCAGAAGAAAATATAATTCTGTTGAACAAAATGGCTACGTAAGCAAAGAAATGGGCAGCTATTAGAGAAGGAATGGCGTACTTGATCCAGGCAGGTTCAATGTCGAAGGATTTCTCTTGAGGAACCGTATTTTCTTTAACTACTATGTTATATCGCTTATTTTTGCGATAATCTCTCAAAACTTGATTAGATGTACATATATTCCTTAGATCGTTCCGAAAACAATTACTAATTACCAAAAAAGGAACCCTAAACACAGACATTTTGAATATCCTCTCCCGTTGGAGTCTAGATCGCAACTGACAGAAAATTCACGGTACATGTACAGCCGTAGCCTACGTGGATGGGCGCTCCGCTTTACACCAGCCTGTAATTTTCGACCAATTTCTGAAGCTAAAAGGGGATGAAAAAATTAGTACCGTAAACGCGCCATCTGTCGGCTCAAAGCGCATTTATAATGAAATTTCTACGGGATTTTGAGTGTCGGACTTGGTAGATTTTTCAAAAATTATGGGCATTTTTTTTCAAAATTTCAACTCACTAGCATTGTAACAACTCAGGTTGATCTCCAAAAGCTACTGAAAAGAAATTTTTTTGCTTGGAAATTAAATTAACGCTAGATGAACACGACTCTGTCAGTAATTGCGCTTCAGATTAAAAAATGAACAAGTTACTTTTGAAAAAGCAAAAAAATATATCTTTTTTTTATTACAACATTTTTTCTAGGATTTTCAATCCTATGTGAAGTTATCAGCTGCCACTTAGCTGTTTCTGCGTTTTGCTAAATGCATTTTAAAACTTTAGGACGCAATAAAAATACTTTAAAAACTAATAATGCAAGTCTTATGCACTTTCACCCCATGATTTTTTTTTAAAGTAAGTTATTTTTAAAAAGTTATATTAATTAAAAACCGTTTTTAATATTTTTAACTTTATTTTTTAAAAAGAATTATGAATTTAAATTTAAAAAATTGAAAAAACATTTTATTCAGAGAAATAAACTTGTTAAATAAAAAAATAAACGAAAATTAAAGAATAATGAAAATGAAAAAAATAAATAAATAAATAAAGATTTAAAAAATCATTAATTTTTAACTCTGAAATATGGGGGGGGGGGGCACTAAGGATGGATCCTTTACTTTTGAAAGTGAGAGAGCAGTCATCCTCTTTATCCCCTGTACGAGCCGCCTATGCTTCGAATGTCCCCCCCCCCCCAAAAAAAAAGCCCGAGACCCCACCAGAAAGTGAAAGAGAAAATCTTTAAAGCTTTTCCCCGTAACAGTTTAGGGGACGGCATTATTTCCACTTGGCCCATCCGCCATCCCTCAAGCACCTCCGTAAACGAGACTCCCTCAAAATGATATAAAAAATGAACAAACAATTAAAACTAATATTAGCTTGCCTAAAAAATAGCAACAACGCAATCAGCGCCAGGAACACTCCCCCCCCCCCCGTTAGTACACCCCGTTAGTCCCACATTGAAATGAGTTCTTTCAAGGCCAAACATTTTTGTATCGGGGCACACTATACAAGTAGGTGAATGAGGAGCAAAGTGAAATAGAGGGGCAAAGTGAAATGGTGAAATATTTTCAGTTTGCAGCGCCACGTTTCAAGCAATATTTTAACTAAGTTCCTGAACATTTTGTTGATTCCTGTCAAGAACTAAATACTTCTGGAGATCAACGAAAAAACTATACAAGTGGTTTTTAGAATTTGATTCACTTATTGTAATATTCGGAGGTTTCGAAAAATATTTATTGTCATTAAAATTCTTGTATTTATCGTTTTAAGTGCTAATTAGGATCTACTAATATCTAGTGTAGTACTTATTTAGTTCATGTTAAGCATTTTTTGAATTTAAATGCTCAATGCAATTCGTCAAGATGTTGGGTGGGCAAAGTGGATGATGCAAAGTGAAATAGCTCATTTTGTTTACTTATTCATTTATGTTTTTTTTTTCACACTCATTGTTTTACATTACTCTATTATTTGATTGATAAATATTTCATTTACATAAGATGTGTGAAAGTAAACATTATAAAATAACAAGAAACATATCGCTGTGGAAAATGACAAAATTTTAATCTCATGAATAAATTAAGAAAAAAAAAGTGTGGCACTTAATACCTTAAACTAGCTTATATTTAAAAAGAGTGCAAGTTGCTCGGAATAAAAATCTCATGTGCTTTGCCCGTTGGCCCCGTTATCAATATTGTTGGTATTAGATAAAGATAAAAATAGCATCGAATGAATCGGAATAAATTTCATATCAGTTTCAGAGAAGCCTTATCATTCAAAATTCTCATTAAGATTATTATTAAAACAAGCTGCGTGGCCTGGCGTTGCACGGGCTACCTTAAAAATGAAAGCGATGTCAAGTGACACATCCGCTTTCGGCAGAGCAACAAACTCGCCGCCACGGCGGCTCGCTATGGCCAGCGCCCTCTACACACAGTGACAGTTGCCAAAACAATACTTTTAATAAACGCCATGTCTCGAGAAGAGCGAATTTGAAGATTTTTTAAAATTTCTTCCGAATTCCTTTATCAAACCTTATGTTAATTAAAACTAATGAGGCCTGAAAAATTACAATCGATCGGTACCTGGTTCGACGTTCAGCTCATTGGCATTCAGGAGAAACAAACAGGACATAGATACATAGAAAGATACTCAGTTTTCAAAAAAGTAGAGTACTGTTCATAGCAACCGTATACAACTATTCTCAGGAAATACTGGTTCGAATTAAAAATTCTTTTTGTGTTGAACAGCCCATTTAATCAGGAAGGCTTTAGACTATATAACATTGCACTGTATGTAAGAAGTTATTATTTTAGTTTAGAAATAATAATGGTCGAAAAGCACGAGCGGATTAGTTCCCATTCTCCTCGAGAGATGGCGTTCATTGGAGGCATTGTTTTGGCAACTGTGTGTAGAGGTCGCTGGCCGCAGCGAGCCGCCGTGGCGGTGAGTTTTAACGGACTCCGTAAAAAATTAGTAATTATTGCAAAAGTTATATATGCGCAAAAAACATTGCTGAAATTTTATTGAAAGTCACAAAAATGGAATACAAAATTTACATAAAAGATGTCCATGATATTATCAGTATTATTTTGTTAATTTACCTTTCAAAAAACCTGAGTAAGGAATTTTTTTCAAGCTTAGACTAGAAAAAATAATGGATACCGGTCAATTTTTGTGCTGACCGGCAGCGGTTTACTGGACCACTAGTTGTGAATTGCTGATTTAGAAAAACTGATTGCTGATTGATGACGTGTATATTCGTGAAATCTCATTTCACTTTTCACTAAAAAAATTTTTACTTTTTTAAAGGCACTTTTAGATAATTTCAATTCTATTTTTTCTCTAAAACAGAAAAAGCAAGAAAATTTTTAAATTATGGATACAAAGCAAATTTTTTCAAATGGGAAAGGGGGCGAAATACTCAATTCATATTACATCGAAAAGCGACAAAAAACCATACAAACTGAAAAAAAAAAAAAAAACACTTATTTCCTAGAATCGAGGGAGGAATCGTTCATTTCTGACCCCCCTAAACGACGGATTATTATCTTATTAACTGAAGTTATTGATAAATCGATTAACTGTAGTAAAATATTCATTTTTGTGTAAGACAGATTTTAAAAATGTTTTTAAAGTGCAAATTTGCCAAAAAGTATGTATCCCTTACACCTGTTTTGGAGCTACAAGAAACACCTTTATCAATACAGAAAGATGTTGTGTTGTGTAGAAAAATTGTACAATTTCAGAAATTTTTTCACAGAAACATATATTTTTGTCTGAAAAACATAACTTAGTGTTTTTAGTATGGCTCTGACAACAATATGTATGACCTTGAGAGAGTTACTTTCAATTCGGAAAAAGAGAAATTTTACTACCAAAAGGCCCAGGGGTCGCACCCAAAAGTGATGGCGTCAACAATTTTTGTGACTTTCAATAAAATTTCAGCAATGTTTTTTGCGTTTTTATAACTTTTGCAATAATTACTAATTTATTACGGAGTCCGTTAAAACTCACCGCCACGGCGACTCGCTGCGGCCAGCGACCTCTACACACAGTTGCCAAAACAATACTTCCAATGAATGCCATCTCTCGAGGAGAGTGGAAACTAATCCGCTCGTGCTTTTCAACCAGAATTATTTCTAAACTAAAATAATAACTCCTTACACATAGTGCAATGTTAGTTAGCCTAAAGCCTTCCTGATAAAATGGGCTGTTCAACACAAAAAGAATTTTTAATTCGAACCAGTATTTCCTGAGAATAGTTGTATACGGTTGCTATGAACAGTACTCTACTTTTTTGAAAACTGAGTATCTTTCTATGTATCTATGTCCTGTTTGTTTCTCCTGAATGCCAATGAGCTGAACGTCGAACCAGGTACCGATCGATCGTAATTTTTCAGGCCTCATTAGTTTTAATTAACATAAGGTTCGATAAAAGAATTCGGAAGAAATTTTAAAAAATCTTCAAATTCGCTCTTCTCGAGACATGGCGTTTGTTAAAAATGTTGTTTTGGCAACTGTCACTGTGTGTAGAGGGCGCTGGCCATAGCGAGCCGCCGTGGCGGCGAGTTTGTTGCTCTGCCGAAAGCGGATGTGTCACTTGACATCGCTTTCATTTCTAAGGTAGCCCGTGCAACGCCAGGCCACGCAGCTTGTTTTAATAATAATCTTAATGAGAATTTTGAATGATAAGGCTTCTCTGAAACTGATATGAAATTCATTCCGATTCATTCGATGGTATTTTTATCGTTATCTAATACCAACAATATTGATAACGGGGCCAACGGGCGAAGCACATAAGATTTTTATCCCGAGCAACTTGCACTCTTTTTAAATATAAGCTAGTTTAAGATATTAAGTGCCACACTTTTTTTTCTTAATTTATTCATGAGATTAAAATTTTGTCATTTTCCACAGCGATATGTTTCTTGTTATTTTATAATGTTTACTTTCACACATCTTATGTAAATGAAATATTTATCAAGCAAATAATAGATTAGTGTAAAACAATGAGTGTGAAAAAAAAAAAAACATAAATGAATAAGTAAACTGAATGGGCTATTTCACTTCGCCCCATCCACTTTGCCCAGCGAGCATTTGACGAATTGCATTGAGCATTTAAATTCAAAAAATGCTTAACATGAACTAAATAAGTACTGACTGGATAATAGTAGATCCTAATTAGCACTTAAAACTATAAGTACAAGAATTTTACCATAACAATAAATATTTTTCGAAACCTCCGAATATTACAATAAGTGAATCAAATTCTAAAAACCACTTGTATAGTTTTTTCGTTGATCTCCAGAAGTATTTAGTTCTTGACAGGAATCAACAAAATGTTCAGGAACTTAGTTAAAATATTGCTTGAAACGTGGCGCTGCAAACTGAAAATATTTCACCATTTCACTTTGCCCCTGTATTTCACTTTGCTCCTCATTCACCTACTTGTATAGTGTGCCCCGATACAAAAATGTTTGGCCTTGAAAGAACTCATTTCAATGTGGGACTAACGGGGTGTACTAACGGGGGGGGGGGGAGTGTTCCTGGCGCCGATTGCGTTATTGCTGTTTTTTAGGCAAGCTAATATTAGTTTTAATTGTTTGTTCATTTTTTATATCATTTTGAGGGAGTTTCGTTTACGGAGGTGCTTGAGGGATGGCGGATGGGCCAAGTTGAAATAATGCCATCCCCTAAACTGTTACGAGGAAAAGCTTTAAAGATTCTCTCTTTCACTTTCTGGTGGGGTCTAGGGGTTTTTTTTGGTGGGGGTGGGGACATTCGAAGCATAGGCGGCTCGTACAGGGGCTAAAGAGGATGACTGCTCTCTCACTTTCAAAAGTAAAGGATCCATCCTTAGTGCCCCCCCCCCCCATATTTCAGAGTTAAAAATTAATGATTTTTTAAATCTTTATTTATTTATTTTTTCATTTTCATTATTCTTTAATTTTCGTTTATTTTTTTATTTAACAAGTTTATTTCTCTGAATAAAATGTTTTTTCCATTTTTTAAATTTAAATTCATAATTCTTTTTAAAAATAAAGTTAAAAATATTAAAAAAGGTATTAAATTAATATAATTTTTTAAAAATAACTTACTTTTAAAAAAAAATCATGGGGTGAAAGTGCAAAAGACTTGTTTGCTGCTGCACTCATGTATATGTATAGGAAAATAATATTTTTTTGTGATGCATTATTACTTTTTGAAGTATTTTTATTGCGTCCTAAAGTTTAAAAATGCATTTAGCAAAACGCAGAAACAGCTAAGTGGCAGCTGATAACTTCACGTAGGATTGAAAATCCTAGAAAAAATACTGTAATAAAAAAAATATATATTTTTTTGCTTTTTCAAAAGTAACTTGTTCATTTTTTAATCTGAAGCGCAATTACTGACAGAGTCGTGTTCATCTAGCGTTAATTTAATTTCCAAGCAAAAAAATTTCTTTTCAGTAGCTTTTGGAGATCAACCTGAGTTGTTACAATGCTAGTGAATTGAAATTTTGAAAAAAAATGCCCATAATTTTTGAAAAATCTACCAAGTCCGACACTCAAAATCCCGTAGGGTTTCATTATAAAAGCGCTTTGTTTGCCCCGGTTAACGTGACATCTGGTGGCGAAATTCCTTGCCCCTGTCCCTCGCTTTTTGAGGGAAAATTACAGGCTGGTGTAAAGCGGAGCGTGATCTTCGTAGGCTACGGTACAGCAGTTGTAAAATTTTCGGTTCGCGGTTAAATATTTTTTAAATTACTTAAATTGAGCTCTATTAGTATTAATTCACTAAAACAAGTGACTTTGTTTCGCTAAGAATTCATATTTCATTTTATTTTAAGTTTCTAAAATGAAATTCAGAGCGAAGTTGCAGAGCCGACGAGAAAAAATACTAAATGAGAAGTGAAGTGAAGTAATTGTTTACGTTTGATTTTCGTTTTCTGGGTTTTGGGGAGAAAAACTTGCTAAAATAGAAGTAATTTTACTGCCTAAACAAGAAATTGAATCCTGATGTCTCTTGTTGCATATGCCAGTAGTGATAGTAGTGATGGAGAAAATGAAAAAGATGAAAAAATTACTGAGGAGAGTTCCGTGACCAGTTCCCAAGTTCTGTCGAAAAAACGCGAACCTAAGAAAATCTCCATTCCATCACTTAAAGAGGTTTTTTTCTGTCATTTTCTATCTGTATTTATTTAAAAATAGATTCATAAGCCATTAATCTGCGTTGATTCTTTGTTCGTATTTATTTTTTTGCTCCATTCAGGCGCTGATGAAAAATACATGCTGTTTTCCATTTTATCTTTTTACAGTCGTCGATTTTAAGAAGGAAAGAAAAAGCTTCCGTTATTGATTTAACTCAGTTGTCAAATTCTAAGCATTATTCAATGAGCAATAAAGAAGAACATTAGCACCCATGTTTAGGTGTCCTATATTTGAAGTGAAAATTTTGCTAAAAATGTCCACCCCCCCCCCCAAACCAGGGCCACCGAGATCCAAGGTGGCCCTCTTAGCAGTCCTCTGGGGGTGGGGGGGGGGACATCGTCTGTAAGACATCAATTGCAATTACTTGACTTGTTAAATTACACAGGTTATAATATAAGTCTTTTAACAAACCTTGTTATTTCATTGTTTATATTATGTTGTGTTAGTTGCAAAAGTAAACTATTTTCAAGACATAACAACTGACTAATGACATAACAACTGAGCTGTGACTTATCATAACAGTTTTGATGTGACTAACCTAGCAATTTAAAAAGGACTATGGATGAATCCTAGTTTAAGGTCCGGTGATAAATTATTAAATCTGGCAACCATTAGATTTATGGTTTTTAATTTAGATTTATGGTTTTCTGGTAACCATTTATTAATTCTGCCCACACTCTGAAAAAAATCACCAAACCCGGACCCTAAAGCAGGAATTTTCCAAGACTACTTTTATTTAAAGCTTTTTTGACTTTAATGTTCATTTTTGTTTAGGTTCTTTTTTATGACGAACACGTTTTTCAGGGCGCCTTGTAATCGTGAAACCAGTGTCTGCAGTTTCCTGCAAAATTGTATTTTAGCTTTGTAATGTTGTCTTTTACTACATCTATCTATTTTGATTAACAAGTTTCGTCCATTATTAAATGCAAAAATAGTAGTAATTTTCAAGCATTGTATGTTATAAGTAAAGATGCAATTTTTTATATTTCAATTAAGTTCCCTTTTTCTTTAGTTTAAAGATGAAGACCCAGATGAAGTTCCGAAAAAACAAATAACGTATAAGGTGAATATTTTGTGCAATTACCAGGGGCCGCGCTAAGCGTTCGCCACCTCGCCAAATGCTATAAAATAGAAAATTCGGCGAAAAAAATTCTGATTTGGCTAAAGTATTGGCGAATGGAAAATTGTCAGAAATTTTCACTTGGGGGAAAAATACACTTATTACATTAAAAAAACAAACAATTAAAATTCTTTGATTAAAACTCTCGAAGTTTGGCTAAGACTTTTGAAATTTGGCTTATATACTGGCTAACAACTTAAAATCCTTAGTGCGGTCCCTGAATTACTTTTAATTTTTATTAGATTTTTAGTTTTTTTTTTAATGCTTTCCATTGATTTTAAGTGTCTGATGTAAGAATAGTCAATTGATTGGTATGGCAAAGTTAAATATTCAATCAAAAAAAAATTTCAAGGGTCCTAAATTAGGTGATGATTTGATTGTGTATTATCTTGATGTAGTTTATTAATATTTTCACAAAATTAAACCATAATACTAATAAAATGATCTATACTGCCTTGCTAAACAGAAAAGTGGTATCTGCAACTGAGCTCAAAATGAGAAATCCCTTTTTAAAGTTGTATGCCTCCATGTATTTCATTTGAATGCCACTTTTTCAGAAATTTTATTTTAATATTTCCTGTTCACACATGACCGTAAAACAATTAAAATAAATATTATTCAATACAATAAGAAATTATTTTTTGAACATCATCGATACTTGTTCAGACATAATTTTTAAAGTTGGCTCAAAAACGATAGGTAAAGTGATGTTTAACCCCATTTTGTCAGTATTTTTCAAAGCATGAAAACCACATAAATCTATATTATAGTACCTGGCGACCGAGCCGAACTCGATTAAGAAAAAGAGGTTTGTAAAATCGTGTTTTTAAAGTTCGAAGTACTTAGTTAGAGAAACTTGAAAAGCATTTAATGCCCTTGATTGCAATTATGAATTTAAAACAGCCGTAATTTATTTTGAAAAACACAACCTTATTTGGACAAGACATCATCATCACAACCTTACTTAAACAATGCGCAACATAAAATCATACCACAATAACTTTAATTTGATCTAAGGCCCCTATATAGACAAGCCGACGTATCAAGATTAAGTTTCACCCCTTTGGATCCCACGCGTGTGATGTTTTTTCAGCCGATTGATGAATGGTTGTCTTTTCTGGCAAGTATCGTGTTTTGGTAATTTTTACCATGAGCAATGATTAGCGGCACATGCATTTGGCAAAGCTTGGCAATGCCCGAAAATTTACTCTGGTAACCCTAGCTTGGCAACCATGAAAAATTGAAAGCAAAAGTTAATGAATGGATCCAAAGTGATCCAACTCAAGCTTGATGCATCTGCCTGTCTATATGGCAGCTCTAATTTGATCAATCTCTTTAACATTTCAAAACAATGACAATTCTAACGTTACCAAAACTCGTTTGACAAATACCATAAGAATTTAAATTTACGCTGATGTGATTAAATATGAAATCCATTGTTATAATAAAACATGGTTGCTATGAAACAGTAACAATAATAATAATCATAAAGAAAATGGCAAAAGAAAGCTTCTCAAACTGTTAATGAAGGCACAAAAAACGGGTGTAGATGACTCAGAAACCAAAACTTTATCTAAATACAAAATTTTATCAAAATTGTTAGAGCCGTTTTCGAGATCCAAAATATATATTATACAAGAATTTGCTCGTTTAGAAATTAGATAAAAATTAATGTTATGAGATCATTTAGGGGGGTCAATTGACCCCCCACTGACTTTGGGAAATCAGTGTATTGGCATATAAGAGGGCGGGGTTTTGCCACTCTTTGGTAAATTTTACATTGCGTACGCGTACGCACCCTTTGCCCCCCCCCCCCCACTGAAAAAATTCGAAATGACGTCCCTGCCTGAGATAAAAGATATGTATGTATGTATATCAACGCACAGCCAGTCCAGTTGAAGCCTCAGACTTAAAATTTGGCAGGCATGTCCACATTCAGGGGTGCCCATCCCCCCCCCCCCCAAGCTCAATGGCGCAAATCCACCCCCCCCCCTCCCAAAAAAAAAATTTACAACCCTCTTGTGCTTTTAATTTTTATTTTTAAACCGCTTTTTTTTATTTTATTTATTTTTTTAACCATTATTTTTTTTACATATTATTAATTTATTTTTTTTTAACTCATTCACTGACCCGAGCGAAAAAAGTTTTCCGCCGCAAAGCGACCGCTCCGTGCATCACTCACCGGTTCCATTTCGCCACAGTATGATAACACTTTTCTCCTCATTTTGCTACGGGGTTTTTAATGTTGTTTTTGCAGTCGAACATGAACTTGAAAGCTATACTCGCAATTAAGTATCTGTAATTTATTTATATTTTACATTATTTATTTTTGTCAATCATTTTACAATTATTTTATTTTTGCTCATTTTTATTTATTTACTTATTTTTTTATTTACCATTCCACTAATTTATTTACTATTCTAACATAACTGTGTTAGTACTCATCGCTTTCACAAAATAAAGTGGAACATATTCCCTTTTAATATCCCTATAAGTAATTACGTGCAACAAATAGCAGAACAAGGGAATCCTAACAAACGAAAAAACTTTCATTTGTTGTTTCATTTTATCTAAAATGTAGTTATTTCTTCCAGGGAAAGGAACAAAAGTCCATTCCTTGAGCATAAGATTTTTCTTTTAAAAATAGGGGTATCACAAAGGACAAAAACTGAACTCTATTTTGACATTTACAGAAAGCACTGTCAATGAAGCCCTGCTAAACTGCTCATAACAAAGGTGCATCCCAAAGAAAAGGAGAGAGGAAAGGGGTGTCGCCTTATTCCCACGAGAACACTTCTCACCGTTGCTTGCTGTCCGAACCAAATCGGACAGTGGTATTGGAACAAAAGTGCCGCTCCAATCCCTTCCATGTGGTTATTTTACAATGAGACAATTCAAAGTGATTCGGGTACTTAAAAGGAGGTTAACTAATGCAATTTTACAGAGCATTTGACGTGCTTTAGTACAAGATCATAAAAAAAAGCTTAGCTGTGTAAATGACTTTTTAAAAGGGTAGAAGGAATCGGCGACTTTTGATGCATTGTAAACATAGCGACCAATAACACAAAGAGATATCTTTAAGTGTTGGTCCATTTATCTTAACTTCTATAGGAGTCTATATCCCACTTTGAGTGCACGGATTTTAGTAGCTCAATCGTGTGAGCTATTTTAACGATAAGCAGTTACAAAAGATCAAAACTTGCGACAAATCCCCCGTTTCCCTAAAGACTATTTACTTGAATATACCCCCCCCCCCTCGCCCCAAAGCCGTATCCACTTAATCTCAGTCGTATAGCTTGGAGATGCCAGAAAGAAACACTATGGGAGGTCTCCCAAGAAAGCTTTTTACAAGCCATCTGAACAGGTTTCCATTCAAGCAATAGCCAGAAAATCATTTGCCATGCGCTACCCCTTCCACATGATTTTCTTACAACAAAATGTAGTTAAAATCAGAAATTAATTTCAAAACGAGCATTACTACTGTTACATTTTGGAACATTTCATGTTCCAAAATTAAAATACAATGATTAAAAAATTAAAACACAATACAAAAAATATTGTGAAAAAATATCTTATAAATTTGGAGAATTATGATAAATTTGGCAAAAGAAGCTTTTAAATGAAGAAGGTTTAGTCGAAAAAGTAGGGGGGGGGACACTGATTTAGTTCCTTTATTTTTTAATCAAGCTTGTAATAGCCCCTCAAAGAGAATATTTTTTCACTTGTTCATCAAGAGTTTAAATAACAGAAAGCAGAAGAAACAAAGTTTCCATAAAAAAAAATAAAAAATAAATAAAAAAAAACTTTTGTCTGATGATTTAAAGCATTATACTCGATACATGACATACGACATTGTACTCTTTAGTTTTTCTAAGAGTACGTGAAAGGATGAAAAATCTCGATAAAATAAATTATGTAACGATCACAGGTTCTTAATATCTTATAAGTTACATCCATTTGACCAAAGAAAGTACCTTTGGTACCGCTCCCCTCAAAGCACCAAAACCCAGCAGAGAAGGAGATAACAGGGTTTGCGCCTGGAAAAACGGCCGACACAGGATCGTCAAGAGCGAAAACTGCTAGGTTCGCTGTGACGATACAGGACCGTCGCGGCCAGTTAGGAACTAAATTCTGTGGACGAGCCTACGTCGACCGGAGCGGTTTTTACACAAAGTGCGCGGCCGATCGTGTGTCGGCCGGGGCAGGGAATGGGTTAAATTATTTATTTTTAAAAATTATTTCTATTATTTTTTTATTATTATTAATTTTTGGAAGTACTATATATACGCAGAATAAAATCGCTTTTTTGCTCTTCCACACATTCCATGCACACACACACACAAAATAAATAATAATATAGAAATGAAAGAAATAATTTAAACTAAAAAAATTAATGAATAATTTTTATTTAAAAAAATCAGTAAATAATTTAAAATAAAAAATAAATTAATAAATAATTTAAATAAATAAATAAGTTTAAAAAATCCCCCCCAAAAATTTTGATGGCGCAACTTGCGCCATAATCCCCCCTGTGGGCACTCCTGTCCACATGATTACGAAAGTATCCACTGAGGATTTTCCAAAATGTCAATGAGTTCGGGGGAAATCAATTAAAACCTGTAATTGTTGTTTAAATCCCTTATTTTCGAAGGCTTTCCTCCATTTAAATCATTATTCGGTGCTTCATCTCAACTTTTGGTTGATGACGAATCTTAAATTTGATGTTGTACCTCACGTGATTCTTCGAGGCTTTTCTCTCAAGTCAAATATAATGTTTCTGTCTTTTGCTTTCACTTTTTTAAAACTGGAAACAAAGTTTTTAAGAACATCATCGGAGATAAAATATCATATACGCACAGATATATTTGGATGAGCTGCGTTTTCAAAGAAAATCAATGCTTTAAAAGGATAGTTAATGACAGTTATGGACCAGTTAAGTATAAGTGCATATATATAAAGAGTCCTAGGGCCCTGAACCTTCTCAAAATTAGAAAAATTATAGGTAATAAGTAATTATTATAGACGATTTTCGTAAATAGGTGCACTGAGCACTGTTAAGGCCCGTTCAATCGACTGTGGTAACTTACGTAACTTACGCAAAATCCGTAACGGCGCAAGGAAAAACCATTTTTTTTTGCCTGCCTTAACGCAAAATCTCACCTAACGCAAGTGCTGTATCTCACTTGAGAACTGACCAATCCGAACCTCGCAAAGACTTTCGTTTACAAGCGTTGCCAATTTAAATTTTAAAAGGTCATTTTATTGTTATCCGAAGTATAAAATTACCCTATTTTGTGGGACAATCGCCTACAAGAATACAAAAAAAAAAAGAGGCCACGATGTATTTTGGATGATGATCGCGGATCGCATGAAGAAAAATGTTAAGTAGCGAAATTGAAGTTTCTCCACTTGCATGTTCCATGAAAAAACACAATACAGTGCCCGCCGCTAATAAAATCACTGGATTATAAAATCAGACGTGTCATAGAATTAAATTAAGAATAACAGAATCATTACTGTATCAAAACATGTTAAAATCATCCTTTAACAAATCATTACTGCCGTTTTATAAAATCAAGTTTTTCACATGCTCTTTTTTTCTTTTTTGTCGAAAACGCTTTTTCTTGTCTGAATAAAACCAGAATTTTCTTTATCTTCAAGAAAACAGAGGTTGACAGTTCATATCATTGAGTTTGAGACTAAATTGTTCTCTAGAAAAACGTGCCTAAACATCAAGATTTAAGAATTATTTCTTCTTTCATTATTCTGTTTAACAATGAGTTAATATTTTAAAACCCTTGTATAATTTAAAAAATGTACGAGTTGTGTTTTAATTAACTGAATTTTAAATAATAGATATTAGCACGTCATTCTCGCAGCGCTGATTGGCTGAACGTAACTCGGCTTCCGTCTGTCGTGTGAACGATGCAGCCGCGGAGTTTGCGCTTTTTACGTCAATTGCGTTGCTTATGTATGCCGTTTGAACAGGCCTTTATCCTCTGCTAATTCTATTACTCAAGCAATGGCATGTACGAGAATGCTATAATATATACAATATGTTTTTTTAACCATTTTTGAATTGATAACCTTCTTTTTTAGGGTGGATCAAGTCTTCTAGGCATGCTACCACAGCCGAAAAACTGCACGACCTTATCCAAGCCCGGATTCACCCCGTACATCCTCTCCAAGAAACAAGACGCGAAGAAAAGCGCATCCAAACCGAGCGACGACATCAAGAAGACCCCCCCTTTCACATCCAGTTCGAAAGTTTCTTCAACGCCACCCAAAGACAACAAAAGTGCAAAGCTTGAGAAGGAGGAGGATGATGATGATGTAGTCACCAGCAGCGATGTCGCTCATTCCGAAAGTCTCGATTTCTTCTCGCTGAACACGGACCGACCTTCTTTCAAGCCTGTCGACAGGTATCAGGCTGTCAACAATTTAAATCAAATGGTTTTTTAAAAAATAATTTAAATTATAGTTTAATAAAACTAAAAAATAGGCTTTAAGAGTAAATCAAACTAAAAAGGCCCACCGGGGCCTTATAAAATCCACATGTAATATAGTTTAGCCTTTAGTATTAAATATGTTACTTTTATATTTGCAAAGAATGTGAATTGTATCTTTTATTCAGAGTTACATACATACATACATACAAACAAACCCACATGTGAAATTAATAAAAGCGTATTAAAAAATATTGATTTCAATCATTTTTTTACTTAAAACCCAGAAATCTCCTTGAGAAACTTTTAAATTTCATTCATTGTATCTGAATTTTTTTTAGTGTAACCTTCTTTCATTTTTTTTTTTTTTTTAATTTTATTCCGAGAGTTTTTCCTCACTAGAGCATTTTTACACTGCAAAAATGAATGTTGTTTTTACAGTTTAATACTGGCAGTAGAGGTTGCCTTTTAAAACTAAAATGTATGGTAATAAACTGTAAAATGAGAAAATTTTACAGTTAAGTTCTGCAAAGTTAGCAATTTTACAGTTTATCCTATACTATAATACGAGAGATGTTTGTAATGTCGAAAATCGCCCCGGAATAAATAAACTCCGGTAAACTTGGGGGTCTGGGGTTTTTGGCCACGGGGAATCGATTGGCACCGGTTTTGAAGCGCTACGTTCGAAAAGTTCGGAGTTACAGATAGGATTCATTAAATGTTTGAGAAGATTTCTTACTACGCCATTTTCTTTATGATTTCTCTTATTGTTACCGTTTCATAGCAACCGCGTGCTAACAATGGATTTCATATTTAATCCCATCAGCGTAAATTTATGTTTTTATGGTTAAATTATGGCAAAAATTAATTTTTGGCAACATGTTAGAATTGTTATTGCTTTTGAAATTTAAAAGAGATCGATCAAAATAAAGTTAGAATTGGGTATGGGCAGCGGTAGAGCCGCTATATAGACAGGCCGACGCATCAAGCTTAAGTTTCACCACTTTGGATCCAACTCATAAACTTTCACTTTCATTTTTTATTGTTGAGGAAATAGGGTTACCAGAGTAAAGTTTCGGGACATTGCCAAGCTTTGTTAAATTTACGTAAAAAGTTACCAAAAAGCGATAACTGGCCAGAAAAGACAATCCTCACACACGCGCTGGATCCAAAGTGGTGATTTTGATGCGTCGGCTCGTCTATATAGGGGCCTGAGACCGCGGTTGTCCAATCGGTAAGTCGTTGGACTCGTAACCGGAGGGTCTCGGGTCGATCATATAGCCGCCGATCAAAGGTCCACCGTCTTCATTAATGGTTGCTGGGGGACGTTAAAAATGTTCGTGGTCACAAAATCCTCCAAGTGAAACGAAACCTCCGGGGTGTGCTGGCCCAAGGGTTTACTCGGTCCTTGCGCCTTCTTCAAAAATGAGCACAGCGTTCTTCAGGGCCCCATCCCGGTTAAAAATCGAGTTGTGGTATGTATGGGGGGGGGGACCTGGAGTGTGAAGTGAAGTGAAAGTCAAAACCAACTGGAACCAAATGGGTACTGGAGAACAGGGACTCTGCATCCATTCTTATCAACCTCTCCCGCGCCTTCGGCGCCAAATAAAATAAAATTATAGGTGTGATTTTACGGTGAGCATAGATTAAATAGGGTTGTGTTTTTTAAAATAAATTACGGCTGTTTTGAATGCGTAATTGCAACCAAAGGCTCAAAAATGCTTTTCAAGTTTATCTAAATAAGTAGTTCGCACTTTAGAAAAAAACGCGAGTTTACAAACCTCTTTTTTTTAACCGAGCGGGCTCGGTCCCCTGGTACACGTTAGGGGTAATACGAGGAATGGTTGCCAAGTCGAAAATCGCCCCAGAATTAATTAACTCCGGTAAACTTGGGGGTCTGGGGTTTTAAAATAAATTTGTCAAAAATATTGAACTTCAACACACTTCAATCTTTACACTGCTCACTTTGTACCATTTCTTTAATTGTATAGTTTTTTTTATTATCAATTGCATTTTATTTCCTATGACTTTTCAAACTTAATCTTTGCATAGAATAGTTCCCTTTCCAAATTCTAACTTTGTTTAGAATAGTTTACAATGGTGCACTTTAACCGGTTATCTTTTCACCAATGGTTTCACAAATTTTCTTATGGCATGTATTGTTTTGATAAATCACAATTGAAAATTTAAATCTTCGAGTTAGCTTCGATACCTGTTTTTCTCGAGCGGAGCTCGGTCACCCGCTGGTTACTGTAAAATTAGCAATTTTTACACTTTATTGCTATAAAATGAGCTGTATTATACTGTAAAAACAACATTCATTTTTAACAGTATATCTATTCAAATTATCTCCCCTTATTCAACCTCAAAATTCCTCTTTTTTTTTTTTTGGTCAGTGGACAGTTTTAAAGTAGCTCTTAATTTATTATTTGTAGTCACTGTATTCTTTTTTTTATTTTTAATGAAAATAATATGGAAATTTCAAAGCACTAAGTAAAATTAGGCCCGTTGCTATAGTGTGTGCATTTTTGTACAAATTAGAAAATGAAAACTCAAAACCAATATTGCTTCACCAGTCAATTGTTGTAAAAAAATTAAAGCTTGTTCTTATAAATTAAAAAAACAAAAAAAAAAAAAAAACTATTTAAAAAATCATGATCCTATTTCCCCAATCTATAGTAAAATTTTTACAATTTTTTTGCTATAGTTCTGCATGATAAACTGAATGTTAAAATAAAAGAAAAAAAATATATTAATGATCAATTAATTGATTCATATAATAATTACATCACTTACTGGTTATTTTATTATTAAATGAGTACTATGAGTGTGATCAATGCAATTTACCTATTGAAAATATAGTGGTTCAAAAAATGAATATGAAAAATATCATGATTTTTTCGGAATAAATATCGTGATATACTGTCGTCCCCGCTTAATTGGGTAACAGATAAATGAATGCCCCCGCTCCATACCAATAAAACCTTTCGGAACTGAATACAATTTCCCCATAGATGCAATGTTGAAGATCCCCGCTACATCGAATCATTCCCCCAGATAATCGAATAATATTTGTCAGCTGCTTCAAAAACTTTTGCCGAGAAAAATGTCGAATGAAAGTGTTCACACAAGACCTTGAGCAAGCAAACCACTACTGTGGACTTTTTCAAGAAATAATAGTGAAAGGCGGAAAAAGAAATACAGTCGACGCTCATTATAACGACCACACGTTATAAAGACCATCCCAATATAACGACCGGTGAGAAAACCCCCAACTGTATCCCAATATACTTTATGTTCTACCTCTTATAGCGACCACTCGTTATAAAGACCGTTTTCTGTAGGACGGAGACGGTCGTTATATCGAGCGTCGACTGTATTTTGTTACACAAGTTGTAAATTTTTTTTCCACGATTTTCATACGTACGTACAAAAAATATACTCAATTATTATTACTATTTTGTTGTTTACTTTTCTTATTTCAAAATCTTTTTACCAATAACATTAATTATTTTCTTTGTATAGCTATTACTTTGCTAGTATTATGTTTTGAGACACAAAAGTTTTCAAATTGGAAAGGTAAAGAAATGTTCCCCGCTTAATAGAATTCAATTTCTTGGAACCGACAGTATTTGTTTTTTAGCGCTGACAGTATATCATGATATATAAGGGCGAATCTCTGGGTTTTGAGTTTACTTATATTTATAAGTGAGGGCGGATCGAAAAAAAGGGCAAGGAAGAAAAAAAATCGATCACTCCTCCCTTGGAACATTTCTAGATCCGTCCTTGTTAAAAGTAAATTTGTAACAGAAGTTTCGAAAGTTTAAAAATAAAAAAAAATCCGATTTTTTTTTGAATAAAAGAATCCACAATTTTTTTTACACCCTGACAGGTACGTTGTGAACGAACAAACAGTGGAAGTGCCCGTCCCGGCAGTTTCGTTCGATGAAGCCGAAGTGAACTTTGCGGCGGCAGACACTTCTCGGAACCTTCCGGAACCCGGCGGCTCGAACTACGACGAACAGCCCGAGTTAGACGACGGCTCTTCTTATATCTCTGCTGTCGGAAGTAGCGAAGATTTACCGACGCAAGAACCTTCTCTGAGTGATGAGGGGGTAAGTTTGATTAATTCATTTGATCTAAGGCCCCTACATAGACAAGCCGACGTATCAAGATTAAGTTTCACCCCTTTGGATCCAGCGCATATGATGTTTTTCAGTCAGTTGATGAATGGTTGTCTTTTCTGGCAAGTATCGTGTTTTGGTAATTTTTTCCATGAGCAATGATTAGCGGCACATGCATTTGGCAAAGCTTGGCAATGCCTGAAAATTTACTCTGGTAACCCTAGCTCGGCAACCATGAAAAATTGAAAGTTAAAAGTTAATGAATGGATCCAAAGTGATCCAACTCAAGCTTGATGAGTCGGCCTGTCTAAATGGCGGCTCTAATTTGATCGATCTCTTTAACATTTCAAAAACAATAACAATTCTAACGTTGCCGAAACTCGTTTGCCAAATACCATAAAAATTTAAATTTACGCTGATGTGATTAAATATGAAATCCATTGTTATAATAAAACGTGGTTGCTATGAAACAGTAACAACAATAATAATCATAAAGAAAATGGCAAAAGAAATCTTCTCAAACTGTTAATGAAGGCACAAAAAACGGTTTTTTTTTGTGAAAACTCGCGTTTTTTCAGAAAAAACGCCGATGTAGATGACTCAGAAACCAAAAACGACGGCTCTTCTTATATCTCTGCCGTTGGAAGTAGCGAAGATTTACCGACGCAAGAACCTTCTCTGCGGGATGAGGGGGTAAGTTTGGGGATAAATGACATGCTTACTATTCTTGCACTTTTCTTTTACTTGTTGCCTGATGAAAATTCCCATGTATGAATGTTAAAGATTTACTTCTTGTCAATAGATTTTGAGCAAACGAATGCTGTGCCGTAGAGGTGTACCGAGTAGCACTTTGCCTGAGTACCGAATACTCGACCGAGTTATGGAGTACTCGGTATCACACCCAGGGGTGATTGTTTTCCAGTATTTTACCGGATTTCCGGTATTTTCATGATCGATTCTGGTATTTTTATGTTCGAAAATACCGGAAATAAAATATTTTTAATTATGCTTTTATCTTCCCACCACCGGAATTTTTTTTCTTTTTCGAAGTTTCGATGATTTTTCCGATAATTATTAGTGATATTCATCAAATAGAAATGTTCAGATGCCATTCTATTTTTTTACTTTAATAAATTATTTTATTTGCACCTTTTTTTATTTTGATGCCTTCATTTAAAAAATGCAATCGCTTTGCATCCAATATGAGAATTGAATTTTTCTTATTTTTGATGCTTTAGTTAGGAGATAAATAAAAGAAATATATTTTTATTTGTATTAAAAAACCATAATTTTAAAATGCTTAAGTGAAATTCTGTGTCTTTTATGAAATTCAAAATGTCAAACAGTTAAAAATTGAAGCTCTAATTTAAATGTGTTTGTTTATGAAAGGAAATTAATTACTATATGTGTTATATATTTAATTATAAAATTAGGTGTGTTTAAGTAATAGGGGCCTTGATTTAAAAAAAACACCCCGCCCCCCCCCCCCCCCTACACAAACATTTTCTCTTTAAAACTTTCAGGTATTTTTTTATGAACTCACACCCCTGATCACACCTTTTGCACCACAGTTTCAGATACAATGGTTTTGTTTGTTAAAGTATTTGCATAGCATTCTTTATTATAATTTTCTGCTCCGAAGTGCTGCTTTACCCAAAATAGGTGCCATTTGGTGCCATTTAATTAAAAAATAATTATTGTGAAGTTTGAGCTCAATACTTTAATATTTAGAGGTGGCTCAACACCCTCAAAGTTCTGCATTTTTCGATTTTAGGCTATAAATAACTGAAGCGGGGAAAAGAGTATAGTTTCATTTCAAAAACATCTATAGCATTTCGTAATTTGAAAATAATTACATATTAATAAATTTTAAAGATTTATAGATGTGGTTTACCTTAGTATGCATTACAAACTCTGTTTTTTACAATCATGATGAGCTCAGCAATGTTTAATGACAACTTGCAACATGAATTGTAATTATTCTTCACTGCATGTCGCTTTCCCATTGTATAAACTCTTCTATAAGGGCTTTACCCTTTTCAGCATTATTACTAACAAGTGAAATTCCTTCAATTAGTTATAGAGCTTTCTTAAAATCTTCCTGAAGCTTCCAGATTTCTGGACTTACACAAATAAAACTATGCAGCTCATGTTAAAGTCATGCTTCCAACGAATGAAATTAACCACTTTGTAACTATGTCTTCAAGTTTTATATCCATAATTTTTTTTAGCAAAATTTTAAAGGGTTTTTCGGCATTTTTTTTTTTTTTTCATTTATTGCCTTTACCATCTGTCTGTTATCATCTGTTTCAATGCAGTATGGCACTTGACTGTCGAAAAGAGCCAATGTCCGAAGCTACTTGGATAAATATTAAAGGTGATTGGCTACTTTTTCTGTTGTAATTTTATGTACATCTTCATTTTTTTCTATACTTCAATAAGGATTTCATTAATTTGCAACTGTTTTACGGTGCAATTTTGAGGCAACGAAGCTGCCATCTAGGCCTTCAAATACACAGGGTTATAAAAAATACGCACATCTTTTGCAATCCTTTCTGTTCAATGGATGTGAAGGTGACCTGACAACTAAATATCCATATTTTAATGCAATAAAAAATTTTGGCGTTCCATTTAGCATGGTTTATAGCCCCAGGTACAATGAACTTGATTCCACCGGGGTTTTACCAAGAAATATTAACAGGGCTCGCATTCCCCCTAAAATTCCTAAATTTCCTAAAATATTTCAAACCCCCTAAAATTGTACTAAAATTTCGTGGCATTCCTAAAAAAAATAGAAAATTTACAGGAGCTCTTTAGGCGAACTTAAAATAACTTTCTGAAAGTATTTTATAGCCAAAAGTGAACTTTTTCTTAGATATTTAATGTGATAAATAGACATTTTACAAAATATTTCGTTAAAAATGCATTCTTCACACTATTTTTCATCTTGGGTCAAACTTAAAATTCTTCCACTTAAAAATGAACTATTTAATCTTTAAAATAGCTGTTTCATCGCTCTACCTGAATGAAACATAACCTGCTGTGAAAATTTTTAACTTTGAACTGTTTTTGTGCGCCTAAGCTCGATTAATTGCGAAATTTGCAATCTGTTTGCATCCGCTTCTATAAAACTTGTTCATTTTAGTTTACTGTTTAAATTTACCGCTTGGATATCGTTAATTTTATTCTTACCATTAGTTTGAACTTGGTTTAATTTTCTTTTGTTTATAGATTAGACTATTAGATGTAGGCTCCTCATTTAATGTCAACCCATTCAAAAATGTCAATCCTGTTGCATCTGAATCAGTTCAAACCATGAAGATTCTTAAAAAGTAGCATTAGTTTTTATCAAACTTTGTTTTTGGTTCAAAAAATATTTTGAAAAATTAAATAGATTTAAAATGTTGATAAGGATGTTTAGATAGCATTAGAATTCAGGAATCAGAGAATCGAACCGATCTAGTAAACTTAGGCAACTGTTATAAAAGTTGGTGAGTTGTACTAAGCCAATGATTCCTTTTCCTTACTTTCATTTTCTATTCAAAACTAGGGTTATTATGTCAATTATAATTATTTATTATTCTTACAGTTCTTAAAATTTTCGCTTAACAGTTTTTCTTCACCATTTGCATACTTTTTCTGCTTTTAAAAATGCATTAACTTATCAAGTCTTAGTTATTGGGATTGTGAGGTAGCATGTATAAAATTGTAGCCTCGGCTTAATTTGATGTTCAGAAATGTTTATGTTACTCCAAATATCACAACTCTTAGGGGGGAAGGGGGGGCAAGCAAACATATGGGTTTTTGACAATACTTAGATATTACGCTATTTGTTTCAAAACAAAGGATTGTTGTGAATCTAAAGAACTTTATCCAAAGGAAACTTTTCTGGTAATTAAAAAACTGAAGAAAAATATTAACAAGCAGGTTTATTTTTAGATAATCTTAAAACTTTGAAATCAAAGTGCATTAAGCGCAGCTAATAGAATTTATAAAGCTGTGGCATTACTTAATGACACATGCAGAAAATTTTACCCATTAAGATTTTACATGTCCGGCAATTTAAAATCAATTGTTTTTAGTTTCTTACATTACATTCAAAAACATAGGGGGGGGGGGGGGAGACAATTACTAACTAAAAATTGTTTTGTGATGAAAAATGGTTTTCGATTTGTAACATTGAATATAACAGACCAAACGGGTTCACTTCACAAACTGTTTTCTGGGCACTGCTGTTTTACTAGATAAAAAAAAATGATAAAAAATGATAAAGAAAAAACTTAAAAACAAATTTATTGGAAAGAGCGGGGAGAAAAAATGTAAATTTGTAGATTTGTGGAAATAGCAAAAATATTAATGAGTTTAAAGAATGAATATTATCTCTGGGTCTAGTGAAATAGCATTTAAAAACAGCTGTAGTAAGTTGTTGTAGTTAAAACATTATGCAAGTAATTGTTGAACAGATTTAATATCTGTAGAAGCTGATCAACAGGAAAAATTCAGATATGTCTATCTTTGAAAGTGAAAATTATGAACATGTTGTGTAGCATTGAAGCATTATTTCTTTTTTGTTTTGACTCTTTTTGTTTTTTGTATCGGAGGTATTTGAAGGTTGTAATTTATGCTGTAATAAATAAAATGCATTTTCAGTTTGGTTTGTCGGGTACTACTGTTAGGGACTTATTTATAGTCAAATAAAATCGTAAATTACCCCTAAAATTTTCCTAAAATTTTGTCAAAATGTTCCTAAAATTCCCCTAAAATTTTGAAAAAGTCTACTGTGAGCCCTTTATTAAGCTTAGTTCAAGACATTCTCAATAGTCACCTCTTGCTTGCTTGACTGTAGTATTCTTTCAGCTATTCTGCCATCCATTACATCAGTCACTTGTGCTAAAATGTCCTTATTTTGTATTCCAATAATGTATATACCTATTCTGGCAAAATTTCGTTAGTTCTCCTTGTATTTGTTGTAAATTCTTTTAGTTTTCTTCAAGTCAATATGGTTGTGAAGAAACAAAGCCGATGCTATACGACTTGAAGTTAGTTTAATACCAGTTATTTCATTTATGGTAGAACCAAGATAAATGTCTGATTTTTATCTTGTTGATATAGTTGTTATGCTTACTTGTTTCAAAATGAAAAGACAAGCTTCAAACATATTTCCTATATTTGCAAATTGCTATACTAATTGCAATGAAACCAAAACAAGTATACATGATGGTCTCAATTAGTTATGAATGCATTTGATGGTTAAAGTTAAAAATATGTACACAAGTGACAAAACATGGAGAGTTTATTCGATTACTGTCCTCCCCGCTTAATCGGGTAACGTATAAATGAATATCCCGCTCATACAAATAAAACATCCACGAACCGTGTCATAGATGCAATGTTAAAGGTCCCCGCTTAAACAAATACCCCACTTAATCGAATAATATTTCTTGGAACCAACAGTATGCGTTTTTTACAGCATATATTACATGACCACTGTTAAGTCTATATAAAATGGCAATTCCATAATGCAATCATCATCCTTTCATAAAATTAGCCATTGGGCAATTCCACGGTAACTTACGTTACATTTCGACCAACTCTTATGCATTTAGCACCTCAGTATGGACAAATTTTGTTATACAAACCTTGTATGAAAGCATTCTATGAAAATGACAGTTGAAAACAAAATTAAAATGCAAAAATATTCGATGCATTTAAATTTTATAAAATCTAGCAGTCAAAGATAAGGCAGTAACTTGCGTTACACAAAAAGGGAATGACATAACATGAAAATTGGTTCTGAGGCAAATTTCTGCTCTATTACAGCTGTTTTCTTGTTTGAAGTATAATTTATCAGTTCCTAATAATGCTTAGGAATATATTTTCATTAATTTAAAAATTTATTTTAAAACTGAAAATTATGGGAATTTTTAACTGGGTAACTTATTTTACAGTAATTTAAGTTACAAAATTTACTTACAAGCATATATCTTTATTACAAAAATTAATGAACGAAAATTACAGCTTAGTTTAGATCGAAATATTGAAAATTAACAATTATGAATTAAATTTACAGAAATTTAATACCAAACTCAGTAACCAATCAAAAATATTACATAACATGAAACTTAAATCTATACTGGCTGCTGTTATTAACAAGTTCAGGTAATTCAATTTTTCAAATCATGCTTTCTTTCTGATTATAAATTTCATCTGTCGTTACTGGCCATTTCTAATTGGTTCCCACAGCAGCCATTACTTATATTTTTAGCTCGTTTTCTTCAATACTCGTTACAACTCAAGGATACAGTGTATTTTCGTACTTTACCACATACCATTCACCAGCTTTTTATCTCTGTTTTTTCTTCTTGTTCCTTAAAATACTTAACTAAACGAAACCCCACAGTTTGTCAATTTCTAGTTCTTAAATGGTCATTGTCAATGTGCGGATCTTCAGAAAGTATTTTGATAAATTTTGCTTTTTCTAACATTTCAATACCATAAAGGGTGACTTTTATTTACAAATCTGTAATATCCACATAACTTTTCTCATACCCCTTCTACAGCGCATCTTTTCTTCAGAGTTCAGTGGCATTTTAATGCAGAATAAAATGTATTTCACCTGTAAGACATAAAATATTTTTGTATTTGTTACTTTTAAAACATATTTGATAACTTTAAAACATAACAGAAGTCATTATTGAATAATTTATAGTACATTACTCCTAAATATTCTGAATGCAGTGATATTGTTTAGAGAGAATTAATTTCTCAAAAGCCAAAAAGAAGCATATAATTTATAATAGAAGTGCATTGTAATCTTATTAACAAATAGAAACATTTTAAGAAATATGGTTAATTTAAATTAAGTAAATACAGTACAAATTTTAAAGAATTCTTGCATAAATTACTCCTACTTGCCGCATAGGTTTATTTCACAATTTACTTTCATTATAAACACAAGTATTTAAGTTCTACGAGGGTAACTTACGTTACCTGCACGTGTTGGTAACTTATGTTACACGTTTTGATTGTAGCACAAAAAATTAAATAGACAATATTTTTAAAAAAACTTTAACTATTTGCTTAACACACACTTATAAGATAGAAAATATAGCATTGTTAACATTGCATTGCCCTTTCTTTATGCACCTCACAAACTTTAACATGTTTTTGGTAACTTACGTTACTTAGAACAGTGCATTTTTGAAGTTAACATGAATCACTTAATTTACGTGAAAACACTCGTTTTAGCAATTCACAATATTGAATTAAAGTGTAATAATCAATATTCTTCCTTTAAACGAGTTATCTAAAGAAAAAAATTGAAACTTACCAACGTTGAAAGATTGACCATTTGCTTTGCCAAAAGTTGAATATTCCATTTCCAACTTCAAAGTGCTGCCAAAACTAAAATACTACATTCTTGACAAAAAATTAGTATAAATAATAAACTTCAAACATTTTTAACCCAAAAAATATGCAAAACAGACGCATTGCTGTAATTTGATTTTTCCAACGCTTTTCCACACTTGCATGGAATCGCCCCATTGTTTTTTTCCTTAGTTTGGTTGGGTGTCAGTATGTGCTCTATTCCACCAATGATACAAACTTCATCTGCATTGAGCCACCTTTTAATATTGTCGAAATGTTTTCAAATTTTGTCTGATTTGTTTTTTCATGCATTGGAACCAAATGGGAGGGTAGCACTCAGAAAATTTTCACCTTCGAAATTTTGGACCACCCTACTATGCATGTTTGCCACATGCATGGCTACCACACTTCCGTCTGACGGACGGAATTCCGTATTCTGTAAAATGTCGTATCATTTGGAAATTTTTTGGGAAAAAATGAAATGAAGCTGTAAAAAATATCTCATTTAGATTTTTCAAAAAAAAAAAAAAAAAAACAAGCAACTGCTTAATAACTTTCTCTCTAATTGCACCTTGAAAACTAGTAATTCAATTATTTCAATCATAGCTACATTAATCCAGAAAATTATTTTAAAGCTGTTTTTCCAGTGTTATATTTTAGCGAAAAATCTCTTACCAGAAACTTTTTATTGTCAAGTATCTTTTAGCGTGAATTCGAAGCTTTTTTTTTCTTCAGTAACTAATACAGTAATTTTTTCGTTATCGCGTTTTCTTCCAAAAAATATTTTCGAAAAATCTATTCTGAAAGTTTAGATTTTACTTAATTTTGCGATTCGATTTGGTTTTATTATATAGTTAATTACAACATAAAAATGCAACATATTTGTGCATTAAACTACAAACATATTACGCGCTAACATGTTTGTGTAGCAAAATGATGCCAAATGCTTTTCAGTCTTTGTTAATTTTTAGAGTAGCACCCATGGCCACATGCTACTTTTTGCAATTCTTTTAATCACTAGGCGACTTGGGAGACCCTTCTATGTGAAAACAGGCTAAAAAGCAACCTTTTTTCATTAGAGATACTTTTAAAGTGTTTCTACTCATTTTAATCTTTATATATAAAAATGAATGCATGTACCTATGTATGTACGCAGGGCCGTAACCAGTCTTTTATTTCGGGAAGGAGGTTTTACCAAACACCTCTCTCGTGAGTTCTATATGATCGATAAAATTTTACGGCATTCATAAATTCTGTCACTTTTTGTTACAATAGTGAATTTCAATGAGCAAATGTGAAAGATGACAAATATATTAAATGAAGAAAAAAAAATCTAACATAGCATGATTTTACTCCCGTTAAAAATTCGATTTATTTTTAGTTACTCCAAAGAATAGATGCGTGTACGTAAATTCAAAGTAATACATATCTCGAGTTCATATATTTTTTAGTACGGATAAAGTAGGGTAAGTATATAGTTCAGCATTTTCACATTTAAAGAATTTTTTCGTTGAAGTCAGGTGTTTGAAATGTGAAGGAAAACGCTGAATTGTTTTGTAAGAGATGATAGTCCCAATAAAAATAATAAAAATAAATTCGGCATAGAAAGCACCATGGTTTGTATAATTATTCAGTATAGTAAAGAGTATTTTTTGGAACAGTTTTGAAAAAATTCGGAGGGGGTTTGAACCCTAAAAACCCTGGCCTTCAATACAGCCCCAACAATACTCCTATGTATTGTTATCACTGCACCAAGAGCTTGAATCTGCAAAATGATGGTTTAAAACACTCTAACGTTTCAAATGATTCAAAATAAATTTGATTGTGATTTAACGGTTTCTTATTACCAATCTATAATTATTCATGTTTGGGATCATGTTGAACTGTTTCTGGCCAAAGGTGAAATTCACACGCTAATACTATGTGATATGAAAAAGATAGTTAGTTATATACACACAAATGCTCATTCATGCATTTGTGACGTAGAAAGTACGTACATGTAGCTAACTTTTACCCTGCATTAATTTGATTAATGGGGATGTTTTGTTTTTTTGTCTCATGCATAGAATACAATTGTATGTTTTGAATAAAGCTAATTGTAAATTTCTCAAACATTTTTCTGCTTTTACGCGCTCTGAAGTAGTAAACCAGAAAAGGATTGCATTTTCGGGCAATTAGGAAGATAGTCGATTTAATTTTATTGCTTGACTTTTCATGTGTAAAATATGTAGATTTGTAGTCCTTGAACTTTCTATTTCAGTCCTAAGTCCTTGATTTTGTTTTAAAAAGGTGTATGAACCCTGTGCATGCAACTGAAGGGCTCGGGAGATGAAGGGGTTATGTTACAAAACCGAAATTACTACTTTGGGGAGAAACGCGCACCAAAGATGTGCCCTATTTTGTCTGTGGCAAACCATCAGAATCCATATAGCTATCAAATGGTGGGTGAGCTTCGTGGCTCTGATGTCGCAGTCGGGTCTCGAATACCGGAGGTCCACCGACCATCTCAGGGTATTTCCTGTTTTTGTTCTTTCTAGAGGCCTTCCATATTGTCCTAAAGAATGCCAACCTCTCGGAGGTCTCTATATCTGGGAATCGATTATTAACTGAAGGGCTCGGCAGATGAAGGGGTTATGTGACAACAGAAATTGCGAATCATTAAAGTTCAAAGTTTTATCATTGCAGTTGTTGCAGCTTTTTTGTTTTCTGGTTTTGCCGTTAAGTGTGCGTACGAAGTTGGTCGGACGACATACCCTTTTTGATGTACGAAGTTTTATCTGCTTACCCTGCTCCGTTGCTTACCATTGTCCAGAGTGTATTTTCAAAGAAATGTAATATAGCCCCTTCATCCTCCAAACACTTCAATTGTGTTTCGTAGCGTGCCATGCTTATGTCTCCTTTTGTTGCTCCTCTCACGAAAAGTTCATTCGTTTTCCAGTTCCTGAAACTGCGAGGGCGTCGGAGAAAGCCGGAAGACGTGAACATCATCGACGTGAAGGTCGACGACCAACTGACCGACAGAAACGAGATGCTGATGAAATCACTGACCCAGGAGTCGGAGCACCGACCCTTCAAGAGGAGGCATGACATGCCCACCCAGCAGCAGAAAAGGAAACATCAGATCACATACTTGGCTTTCCAGGTAGCCTTAAACTGCACAAAAGATGTGGGATTAACCCATTCATGCCTGACACTTTTTTTTCCAAAGATATTTTGTACACTGGTTACAAATAGTGTTTAATGGACAGGAAAAATAATAAAAAAAATATCATGTAAAAAATAATTATTTCATTAACCTGTTAACCGGGGAATTAGCTATTGCTCAACTCGTTTCACAATGGGGACTTTTTTTTCGCAGCGATAAGTAATATCTAACCTCAAATAGTAACCAAAAAGTACTTAAGTCATAAATTTATTACTAATAAAAATATATAAAACACTGAAATTCACAATAAGAATATTCAAATCAGAAAGTTATTACTAACATGTAAGATACTGAAATGCAGACTAAAATGAGTCCAAATTGTGGCAGCTCGAAGTATAGATCATGCAGCGCCCGTTTTCCCGTTAATATCGCTCAGGTTACAGATTACAAGAACATGAAAATTCATGACGCATTGACAATATGATGGCATATATATAACCACTCTAATATTTAATAGATAAGAACAACGTAGAATGTGATGCGTTCAATATATTACGATTAATTTCCATGACGAAAAATTTTATCATGCCCATTGCTGTAGGTTTTTATGTATGACGAAAAATTTTATCATGTCCATTGCTGTAGGCTTTTATGTATGACGAAATATTTCGTCATACACAGTTAACAGGTTAAGGAAAGAAAAATCGTCCCTTAAAAGTTACGATAGACCCCAGAGGGTACATACTTTTTTTACTAAAATTTTTTTCTGCCTGCGATATAATATTTTAAAAGCCCTTTAATAAGAAGAAATAAAGTCAGCAATGAACATAAACTGGGAAGCTGGGAATCACTTTGAAAAGAGCTTTTTTCTTGAGATTGTGAACGATGTCATTTTTGATGAAGATGATATTAAAACTGCTACGGAACACACTTTACAATGGTTATGTGCTGCAATCTGTGAATAACGAATAGAAACAATACCAGGGTACTCATTGAGCACTATTATTTGGTTGAAATGTTCATTTTGGGGAAATTCAGACCCTTTTTTGGACCGTCCCTAAAAAGAGACACCAGGCATTAATGGGTTAAGTTTACGTCTATTTCAAAATGATTAAATTACTGTAAAATAGGGTTCGCCGAAGCAGGCCCAGCCTGAAAATACCCGCCCGGGTGTTTTCAGGCGGGCCCGCTTGAAAAAAGCCACTATGTCGGTAAAGTGTTTTTTTTTTTTTTTTAAATTTACTGCATGATGAAAGCATTTATTTCAAACACAAACAAAATATTACAAATAGTTAGATTAATGCTGAGTAGTAAGATTAATGCTAATGCTCAAAAAGGTCAAAAACAGTGTTTCCTGACCTTTTTGAGCTGATCACCCCTTTCAATACGCGGAATGACCCGTATCGCCCCCCCCCCCCCTCTTTTCTTCCTCGAAAAATCCATAAGTTAGCACAAGTGAACATCTATGTGTTTAAAATATTAATACTTAATGGTAATTTGAAGTAAAATGTATGCAATAAAGCAATGATAACCAATCACTTTTAAGCTAAAAATATTTGAAAATAAATAAAATACCTTTTTTTTTCTTTCACAAAGCGAACTGATATTTGAAGGAGAACATTTAACTAAGATCATTGACGCACTTTTCAAAAAACAGAAGTACATTTTTCAAGAAATTATTTTCTTTTCTACACTGGAATCTGGGGGAATTAAAATCATTGAAACTAAAAATTTGGAGGAAAATTAATTGAAAACATGAAAATTCATAAAATTGACAATGAATGACAAACTACTTCCTAAGATTCATTCCAGGTGCAAGGAGTTTCTTTTTAACTTCTGATTAATTGTCAGAACTCTGAACAACCGGTTTCGTACGTGTTTACACAATTTCTGTTTTTGCTATTACTGTTTTCTCTTCTAAATACCCATCGCCCTTCCCCCTTTCGCCCTTAAGAATTTACCGCCCCTTTGGGGGCGATCGCCCCCTGGTTGTTAATTACTGGTCTAGAAATTGATATTCATCAATTTAGTTACAATATTTAGTCTTGGTCAGTGCCTTGTCCAGAAATTGAAATCTTCATTTCCTGGCAACTCATTAGGTATTAAAAATAAATTTCATTTATTTATTTATTTTTAAATAATTAGTAGGTCAAAATAAGCAATAATTATTTCAATCAATAAATTCAATTCTATATCAATTTAAAATATAGTATCAATCAAAAACATTCCAAATTACAATGCTTTTACCAAATTTGCCGAATAAGAATTTCTTTAGGAGGTCGCAGTGCCCTCTCTTCACCGTTCCCCTGGTTTTATGAAAAGAAAGAGTAGCAAGCAGTAGTTGGGTGTATAATGTTTGAATGATTCTTGAAAAAAACCCAGGTTTTTCATCAAAACCCCAAAAAAAAGTTTTTTTCATCACCCCCCCCCCCCAAAAAAAAAAAACAGACACAATATGCCCACTCAGCAGCAGAAAAGAAAACATCAGATCACATACTTGGCTTTCCAGGTAACTTTAAACTGCACAAATTGCTGATGGCTACATTCAAATTAATTTCAACTTTAAGTTAGTTTAAGAGCTGTAAAATATACTCATATGAAATTCATACAGGGCTGTATTTAAGGGGTAAGTTTTTAGAATTCAAACTCCCTCCGAAATTTTTCAAAACTGTTACAAAAATGCTTTTCATAGTTTCTCACTGAAAAAATTGTTATTGCTGTTTTACTTTAATTTTCTTCCTTACTTCGAAACTGCATTCGAAGAATGAAATAATCATAATTGAATAATTGTACAAATGAAGTGTTTTTCTGTAGTATTTATTTTTATTGTAGTTATTGCAAACATAATTTCTTAACAATACACATTTCCCTTCGAATTTTTAATACAGTGCCAGCCACTAATAAAATCCCTGGACTATAAAATCAGCCACTTTATAAAATCAAGTTTTTGGAGAATATATCTTTAAAGGGGGGGGGGGAGACGCTTGTCTGAATAAAACCAGAATTTTCTTTCTCTTTAACATTACAGAGGTTGACAGTTTATACCAGTGGTTCCCAACCTGGGGGGGATCGCCCCCAAAAGGGGTGATTTGACTCCTTAAAGGGGCGATGGGCATTTAGAAAAGAAAAACGGTAGTAATAAAAAGGTAACAAAAATAGAAATTGTAAACCTGTACAAAACCCGTTGTTTTGAGTTCAGACAAATAATCACAAGTTAAGAAATTGAAGTTCAAGAGTTTCCTCCTCGCACCTCGGATGAACCTTAGGAAGTATTTTGTCATTCATTGTCAATTTTATGAATTTTCAATTCAATCTATTTTCCTCCAAATGTTTAGCTTCAATGATTTTAATTCCCCCAGATTCCAGTGTAGAAAGGAAAATAATTTCTTGAAAAATGTAGTTCTGTTTTATGAAAAGTACGTCGATGATCTTAGTTAAATGTTCCCCTTCAAATATCAGTTTGCTTTGTGAAAGAAAAAAAATTATGTTATTTTATTTATTTTTAAATATTTTTAGTTTAAAAGTGATTGGCTATAATTTCTTTATTGCATACATTTTGCTTTAAATTAAAGTTAGGTACTCATATTTTTTATAATATCGATGTTCACTTGCGCCAACTTATGGTTTTTTGGAGGCACAAAGGGAGGGGGGAGGCACGATAGGTGTCAGTAAGCGTCTCGAAGGGGGTGATGAGTTCAAAGAGGTTGGGAAACACTGGTTTATATCATTCGGTTTGAGTAAAAATTGCTCGCTAGAAAAACATGGCTAAACGTCAAGATTTAAGAATCGTTACTTTCAAATTCTGTTTCTCAAACAACAATAAGTCAATATTCTAAGACCATTGTGTAATTTGAATAATGTACTTTTTGGGTGTAAGTTAAACTCCAACTGTGTTCTAATCAACTTAACATAAAATACAGATAATAGTCAATAATTCATTTTTTATTTTGTGAAAACTTTGAAACCTTTTGTAATTTTATGTATGCCAGTTTATAAAATCAGCTGCTTAATGAAATCAAATATCCTCAGAACAAATCTGTACCTCAGAACCAGACTAACGTAAGTCCATTTTCGTCATTTTTCGGTAGAGGGGAAAAACGATTGTCGAATACATCGTTTTTCCCCTCTACTGAAAAATGACGAAAATGGACTTACGTTAGTCTGGTTCTGAGGTACAGAAATGTGATTTTAATAAGCGGCGAGTACTGTACCACTAAAAAAAGAACACCAAAATTCTTCAAATTTGTATGAGATAGAAATTTTCAAAAGTACTCCTTTGAATGTGGGTGTAGTCAACTTTTAGAGCTTCAATTTCAAAATAATTCCGAGAATCCTCAACCTTCTTTTTTCTAATATTTTTTTGCGATACCCTGAATTTCGCTTTTGGAATCGACAGTCTCCAAAGAAGCCTCTGAACCCCATTCCTTCCCTTTACATTTCCAAAATGGCCGACAATCGCGTACCGACACTCGTGTATAGGTCGATCCCACGTGCAAGTCGACCCCCCTACTTTTTTAAGGAAAATCGGGAAAAAATCGAAAACCCGCGTGTAAGTCGAGACCGCGCTTTCTGAAATGATCGGGAACCTTTTGCCGCGATTTTTAAATATAAATGGTTTGAAAGTAAGGAAATTTAAATGCACTGGAACATTCTTGCGTTAAAAACAGCACGATGGTCATTCTTTTTCACCAAAAGGGTTCATTTCTGCGATCTCGATTTTTGTAAAACGGGACCGATCCGGGAGCGTTTTACCGCGATTTTTAAATATAAAAGCGTTTTAAAAAGAAGGAAAATGGAATGCCGTGAGCATTCTTGAGTTGAAAATAACACGATTGTTATTCTTTTTTACAAAAAGAGTTCATTTTTGCGATCGCGATTTTTGTAAAGGGTTCGATTTTACGATCTCGGTTCTTGTAAGGGTTCGATTTTGCAGCGACGATTTTCGCTATCTGTTGCTTTTATTTTGCAGTATTATTATCAATAAAATTTTGCGATGTAGCCGTATTACATTCTGTTTCTAAAGGATAAACACCATCAATCGGAAAATTCGCGAATTCGGGAAACCGCACTTTTCACGACGTCGGTCGTTTATTGTAAATATTTATTCTTTATTTCACAATCAAACCATGCTAAAATGCAGTAGAATGTGTGAGTATTTACTTCTGTAGCGTCCGTTTAAAATAGTTGGACTGAATCTGAAAAATCTTCTCGTTTTTGAGTGTTTTTTTCCAAAAGTTGATAGGGAAAAATTTTCGGAAACTCTGCCCCGCGTATAAGTCGACCCCCTAACATTCAGTTTTGGTCTCCTTATCTGAAGAAAGATATTAATGTATTAGAAAGGGTACAAAGAAGGGCTACAAGGTTAGTAAATGGATTTTCTAATCTAGACTATGATTCCAGACTTAGTATGCTTAATATGTATAGTCTTGAGCAAAGGAGAACCAGAGGGGATATGATTTAGTTATTTAAATTTATTAAAATGAATGATGTAGCAGGGTTGGATTTTTGCACGGAAAGCAGGACGAGGGGTCATTGTTTTAAGCTGTTTAAACCTCAGGCTAACCTGGAAATTCGAAAAAATGACTACTCTAGCAGGGTAGTGGGAACTTGGAACAGTTTAGCGGAAGAGGCGGTAAGGAGCAATGGAGTAGATAGCTTTAAGAGGGCCATTGATCTTCATTTTGGTCTTTAATTTGACTAGGACCAGCCCAGTTGGGCCCAGAGCCTGCTGCTGGTCGTCGCATTTGTATTCAACTTCATTTTATGGACTAAATTTTTTGACCTATACGCAAGTATATACGGTACCCTTTTAACATCTACTGTGACAAAAATCAACGGAATATAGTGCATGAAATCAAATTTCATTGACTTTATAGATTTCGCGAGAAATAGGTTTGGTAGAACCCTGCCCGAAACTAAAGTCTGGTTACGGCCCTGCTACCGATATTGTAGTTCTGTTATTTAATTATTTTCAGGCCAAAGAAAGAGAAATGGACCTGAAGAACCAATGGGCCCTGAACAGCCGCACCCGTCGAGAAACTCAGGCGAAATACGGATTTTGATTGTACCGCTTTTTGTTATATTGTGTATGATTATTTTTGTACATAGGTGTTTTAATCTAGTAATAAACATTGTATGCTTTTCTTGCTGTTGTAAACTTCTTTCTTTCTTTTTTTTTTTTAATACACTTTTAGTTTCACGTGTGGGTTTGCTTGTTTGTTTGTATGTATGTATGTGTGTAACACTGAATAAAAGATAAAATTCACATTCTCTGCATTTATAAAAGTAATATATTTAACAATACTATTGTAGTTACTAAAAGCTAAACTATATTACACGTTGATGAATTATGAGTGTTTCAGTTGTTTGTGTGTACGTAACTCTGAATAAAAGATAAAATTCATGTTCTTCACAAACATAAAAGTAATATATTTAATTCTATTATTAATACTAAAGGCTGAACTATACTTATTACATGTTGTATTATAATTGCATGTAAACTTAGCGGATATTCAATAATTTTGAAAATCAGAGGGAAATTAACTCTAAAAGCCTATTTTTTTGTTTTTTTAAACTGTAGTTTAGATTATTTCTTTTTTGCATGCATTGAAAGAAATTAATCTACCAAAATTTATACATTGCAATTTTATGTACAGTAAATTTATGTACAGTACTTTGAAACTTGTTGCAAGTCCCTTTGCGACAAGTTACAAGACAGACCATCTGGTTGTTGTTATTGAGAATTTCACTGTGCAGTGACCATAGGCGGACTTACGGGGGTGCCAGGGGTGCGCCTCACCCCCAACATTTTTGGTTGGGTTTTGAAAATAATGAAATTAAGTGTAATTCGCCAAGAAATGCAGTTGGAAAAGAACATTACTATTCAGTGCTTGTATTGATGAATGAGTGTATACTCCGTAATTGGGTATTTATTGGTATATCATTACAATTTCTTCTACTTAGAAACTACCATATGGCAAAATAAAAAAATAAAAAAAAAAATAAAAAAAAAAAAAACGGGACTATTGTAATAACTTTATCAGTAAAATCTGCCCTAAAATCAGCTGAAAACCAGCATTTGTACCCTCCCCCCGGACTTCTTATGGTAGTGGCGCAACCAGATGGGGGCCCACAATGATCGTGCTCCCTTCCTCCCACCCTTTCTCCAGAATACTGAGTTGATATTTTTTTATAAATATTCTTTATTATTGAAGAGAAGGAAAGAACGCGTCTTGGTGAAAAGGCACCAAAACACCCAATGTTGAGAAAATATCTTAATTTCTTTCAAAAATGAAAAAATCTCGACACCTAAATTTTTCAACAGCTTCAGATTGTTAGTTAGCTAATTGTGTGCCACCCCCCCCCCTCTCGCCCTATCCTCTTGTTTTTAATTTCATTTCTGCCTGTTTTTTTTTTTTTTCTTTTATTTTGCCTAAAAATAAAAAAGTCTTCAAAATGTTATTTCTCGGAAGTCCTCTACCCCACCAAAGTTATTACGGAGCATCACAAATTTCGTCACCTGGGCTTTAATTTAGCAAAATTTCCATTGAAAATCCTCCAAATACCAAACACCTTAAAAGATCCAAAATTGGTTAAAATTTCGTTTTTGAAGCTTCAATTTTGGAAAATTTTCGGATAAGGGCAACCCTAACCACCCTTTCTCCATCACTAAGAGTCGTTAAGAGCAAGAATCTGAGAGAGTGTCACGCCTGTGATTCATGACCTCTCAGATTTTTTCCAAAAAATTACCAAATGTTTATTATCTTATTGAAAGACCAAATCCAGAATGTTTTGCTCTGAAGTTGAGTTGTTTAGTTTTTATGGACCCCTAAAGTTGAAGGTGCGGCATCAAAAATTAAGCGGATTTTCAAGACATGGAAGTTGCTGTGAGCCAAAACTCTTACCAGGAACTGTTTAACTCCAATTTTCTTTTTGTATATGGAATATAGAAGGTTGAAACTTTACAAAATGAGTGTTAAGTTTGAGGTAAGTTGTTGCCATAAGGTCAGTGAAGGCCCTCAAAACAAGGCATTTTTGACGTTTTTTAGCGTTTTTGAGGTCCAAAAACAGCTTGTACATTTCAGTTGGCACGGCAAAAGTAGTTTCGTTTGAAAGACCAGTGTAAGCACTTTAAAATAATGTATAAATAACCGAGGAAAGTTCAACGTGCTTTTAGTTGCGTAAGGCCGAAATATGAAAAATATCATATTTTAGCGATATTCAAACGGTCATAACTTCCTCTGCCAACAACATATTGAAATATTTTTTTTGCCAATGTCATACTCTATTCTTTGTCTTAACAGAACAGTTGAGTCCTTTGAGGCGAAATGTGAAAATTTTTTTTACAAAAAATTTATTTTTTCCTGTGTATTTTTTGTAAAAAAAAATTTCACATTTCGCCTCAAAGAACTCAACTGTTCTGTTAAGACAAAGAATAGAGTATGACATTGGCAAAGAAAATATTTCAATATGTTGTTGGCAGAGGAAGTTATGACCGTTTGAATATCGGTAAAATATGACATTTTTCATATTTCGGCCTCACGCAACTAAAAGTACGTTAAACTTTCCTCGGTTATTTATACATTATTTTAAAGTGCTTACACTGGTCTTTCAAACGATACCACTTTTGCCGTGCCAACTGAAATGTACAAGCTGTTTTTGGACCTCAAAAACGCTAAAAAACGTCAAAAATGCCTTGTTTTGAGGGCCTTCACTGACCTTACGGCAACAACTTACCACAAATTTAACATTCATTTTGTAAAGTTTCAACCTTCTATATTCCATATACAAAAAGAAAATTGGAGTTAAACAGTTCCTGGTAAGAGTTTTGGCTCACAGCAACTTCCATGTCTTGAAAATCCGCTTAATTTTTGATGCCGCACCTTCAACTTTAGGGGTCCATAAAAACTAAACAACTCAACTTCAGAGCAAAACATTCTGGATTTGGTCTTTCAATAAGATAATAAACATTTGGTAATTTTTAGGAGAAAATCTGAGAGGTCATGAATCACCCCATAATGCTAGGCGTGACAGTTTCTCAGATTCTTGCTCTTAAAATTTTACTTTTCTAAATTATAGTTTCGAAAATTCCAAAGGAGATAACCTTTTGGCACAGCAGGCTTTGAAATCTTAAGAATTGACATGCTTAGGACTTCAAGTTTTCTTGCCGTCAATGGAAGATTGAAGACAGTACCCTTAAATCTTCCTTCTAATACCATGGAATATTGCACATAAGAACTTTGTTCTTAGAACTTAGAACTTCAATTTCGAAAATTTTCAGGGTAGAGCCCCATAACCCCCTCCAATAACATCATAAAAAATTGTCTAACATTGCGTTTTTGGAACTTAAACTATGAAAAATTGAAGAGCTGGTAGAAAAGGGGGGAGGGAGTTTTTTTTTATCTTTTCAAATAATCTATCGGGACAATCCTACAATCAAGTTCATAAAGCTTGAATTTCTAAAAATATAATTGGAGTCCCTCGCACCTTGCTTCACCCTCAACTTCGTCTCGCTTCTAACAACATTAGAAAAATATTTAAGGTTTCTTCCATAGTTTCAAATGTTAAGAAGTACCGAATCCCTATTGTTACTGGATATGGTCTACGTCGCGTTTTTAGGACGTAAATTTCGAAAAAAATTTGGGCAAGCTTTTCAATATCCCTTTTTCTAATATCATTCAAGACGTCTATGATACTAAAAATTATGTTTTTAGAACGACAATTGGATGAGACGTATAGCACACCGTTCTTTTTCAATTATACGAGCTGACACTTCCGTATGAAATCTGAAAAAGAAAAAACTAATGTTTGAAAAAATTTAAGGCGGGAGAGACTTAAAACCTCTCCTCCTAACATTACTGAATATTGCTGCAAAACTTCGTTTTTTAGGACTTGTATTTCGAGATGTTTCCTGGAGAGACAACCAGAACGCCTCTCTCGTCACATCATCAAAGTTTATCTACAGTTGCGTTTTTGGAATTTTAACTTCGAAAAGTTGTGGGGAATTTGAACGATTTTGCTCTATTTTTCAAGAAATTGAACGGGGACAGTCCTTAAGATAAGCCCCATCCCTTAAATGAGCGTCAACAAATATCGCCTATAATTGCGTTTTTAGGACTTTAATTTCTAGAACTCTATGTGGAAGTTCCTGTGAACTTTTCTTTCCCCTCACAGCACCAGAGGCAGTCTAAAACTGCATTCTCATTATTACAATATCAAAAATTTTCCTGGGGATTATCTCCCAAACCTGCCTATCAAATGGAGAAAAAACTAAAAGCAGGATTCGCCAACGTGGGCCCAGCCCGAAAAAAACTCACCGAAATTTTTCGAGTGGGCCCACTTGAAATGACACACTATGTCGGTGAAGTGGTTTTTTTTTCACAATCTACTGCACATTACCTGCACATTGAAAACATTTATTTCAGAAACAAACGAAACATTACAAATATTTTGATCAATATCAAGTCTAGAAATTGGTACTGATCAGTTTAGTTATAACATTAAATTTATTATGATATTTAGTGTTGGTCAATACGTGGTCCAGAAAAAGGCATCTTCCTTTCTGAGCAAACTTATTAAGTATTAGAAATAAAACTGCATCTGAATGTGAGTTATTAGTTTATTTATTTGAATATTTAGAGGATCAAACTAAACAGGATCTATTTAAATCCATAAATTCAATTCAATATCAATTTAAAATATTTTATCATATTAATTTTAAAAAATCAATATAGCATTGCTTTTTCCAAATAAAAAATTTTTAGGGGGGCACAGTGACCTCTCTTCATGGCTCCCGACTCTTTAAAAATTTTACGTAACAAGCAGTAGTTTGGTATACAATGTTTGAATAGAGAATGATATTAAAATGACTCCCCTGAACTGAAAAATGAAAACCCTGATATTTGATTAAAAACTCAGGCGGGCTGGGTTTTTTCAAACTCTGCTTAAAACTGTTTTCTGGTTGCGCCACTGGCTTGTTGTCCAGGGAATCCCCCCCCCCTCGATTTTTGCTACTGTTGCACCCCCAGAATTTGCGGTCTAAGTCCGCCTATGGCAGTGACCATGGATTATATGAATCATATTTGATCTAAACAGTCAAGTCACCACCCCTAAGTAAGGGGCAAGGCAGAAGCATGTAATGTGCCACCAACTCTGTTATTCCCTCCAAGGACTGCAGTTTCGTGTTTATTGGCAGTCAGCCTGGAATGGGAATAACCGAGCTAGAGGCATAAATCCTCTTATAGAATCAAATAGAGCCAAAAATTGCGGTATATTGCATGTTTCTGCCTTAGCACTGGCTTAAAGGTGGTGAATTTACGAGGTGTACTGTACCATTGTGCAATCTCTCGCTGGTATACTAATTTCATATAGCTGCCAGTTTTTTAATGCGCTTTTATTAGTTTCACATGTGGGTGTGTTTGTTTGTATGTTACTCTGAATAAAAGATAAAATGCAAGTTCTTTGCAAATATGAAAGTAAAATATTTAATGCTATTATTAATATGAAAGGCTGAACTATACTTACATATTGATAAGTGCATGTAAACTTAGTGAATATTCAATAGTTTTGAAATTCTTCTTTTTAAAGTAACTCTAAAAGTATTAAGTAAAGCCCCACCTATTTATACAAAAAAGTATTGTTTTTTTTTCGCCTGAGTGGCAACAGTATCTATATTTTAATTTTTAAGCTGAGATGGAATAAGATTAAGGCAGGAATTCAATTGAAACAGGCGATCGCAAATTACAATCGTTACTGGAAATTAGAACGTTTCTTGATAAAAACATCGTGACGTCAGCGTGACGTTTGCCTATGAAAAACGAGCTAGATAAAACGTCACAGCCTACTTGGCGAATAAGAGGAGATCGCCAACTGCTTGTGAGCTCTTATTGGCTCCACCCGTAGTGACGTCAGTGCCAAGTTAAGTTGATGATAATGTAATTCACTTCA